>LFYR01001203.1:34913-45633 GCA_001185155.1 Zostera marina
GTTGTTTGAAGAGAGTGAGTGAGTGTGTGTGTGTTTGTTGTGAATTGTAATTGTGAAGACGTAATCTATGATGAAGGCTTAGGTAGGTTTAAATACTAAACACCCAACGGCTATATGTTGGTGTTTGGTATTAATCATGATAAGGGAATTAATGATGGATATGGAATTAATGATGTATGGGAATTCCTAGAAAAAGGAATGTGAGAAGTCATGAAAATTTGAAATATATACAGCAAGGATATATTTATAATACATGTATAACTTAGGGGTTTGAGATATAATATATGTATAACTTAGGGGTTTGAAAATAGTATTTACATTAAGGGTGTATTTATAATTTTAATTCTTTATGGGGTTATATTTCTAATACTCCACTCCTCCTTCAGCGAGAATCTTGTTACTTATCCGATCCTTGACTTCTACTCTCTGTTCATCAAAAAATAACAACTACATTATTATCTGCACACAATCTCCTAACAGACAATATATTTTTAGTCTCTTGAGGGACTAATATCATTTGTTTTAAATGGAAGTCTAATCCGTTGTAAGAACCAACAAAGTCGCCCGATCTACTAACCTTCATTATTTTCTGACCACTAGTCGTGAGAATAGGAGAGTTATCTAAGGTCTTATTAGAAGAAGGTATCTGCAAATTACTGCTAATAGAGGTAATATGATGTGTTGAACCTATATCCGGGTACCAATTACATGCCATTGTTCTTCCTTCAGTACCTGCGTAATTTGCTGATGGATGTTCAGATACCTGTCCAGGACCTAACAGGGACAATGGATGCTTGTGCCGAGGAGAAAATTTCGATATATTGATCCTATTAAAGTAATTTAAGACGTTGTGATTCTTCTTATTTGATAGAGCCCTTTCGGAGGAGGAGACAATGCTGAATGATATTCGTCACCAACTGGAGTCGGACCCGTGCGAGGTTACTGAGGAGGAGAACGATGATGGCCGGAACATAGCTGCTGTTTGACCTGTTAGAAAGAAGATCCCATCAACGAGATTGAAGGGATTTGAATTGCAATAGGGGGAATTATTTTAGTTAAGGGTGAGTGTTAAAATTACCCACCTAAGATGGCTTGGTGGTCAAAACTAACCACCAAGCCTAGGTCTTAGGTGGTTAGGGGTTGTTAAGAAGTAATTTTTCCTAATTTACCCCTCATTAGTTAATACCCGTTGGTATAACCCAAACTCGATAACCCGACCGAAACAAGAAGATTATGCTCCTAATTACCCGTTTTGTAATTTTTTTTATATTTAAACCCTGGGTTAGTACTGCAATTATCCCCAACCGCTGTCACTCACCAAGATCGTAAGTGGACAGCTTCTCCAGCAGTCTCTTGGGTGGAGCTTCCTCCGTATCAGAGGATGATAGTTATGGAAAATAATTTTTCATTTTCATTTGTTTTTCCACCCTTCAGTATAAAGATCCACCCTTCCTCTTCAGTCACATTGACATAAGAATCACCCATGGAGAATTTCCCCTTTTCGCAGCATTTGTTATTTCCTTCAGTATACTCCCGTGGATCCTCGATCTTCTGCGAAAAATCCCTCCAAAGACTTCTTCACTTTTGATTCCGGAATCCGAGCCGCCACTGACTTCCGCACCTTCAGAGCCGCTGCCGGAGATTGATTACTACTTCCCCACATCAAAAAATTCATCTTTCCTCCCACAAAAAATTCTCTTTCCAAAAAACGTTAGCAAAAATATGCAGTAGATCAAAACAGTCTTCAAATCCCTGATGAAATGAGGGAGAATATGGAGAACGGCGTGGGTTGGAGGAGGAGGGAGGGGAGGACGATGGGTAATTTTTCTCCCCCAAAAAATCTACCTGTATTATTTTTAATGATAATAGCATATCTTTGAAAATTGAAATTAATTATAAGGGTAAAATGGTCAAAAAAAATATGGTTACTTTTAACTCCAAAACAACTTTAGGTGGGTATAATTGACAATTTTCCTTTAGTTAATTGTTATTTCCTTTTAAGTTATTCCGTAGGAACTATTTACTTATTTAAGTTTGGCAAACGTGTATCCCTATAAAAAAATTCTGGTACTTTTAGAATTAATTAATTAATTTACAATTTCCTAAAACGATTCTGGGTTGAAGCAACCCTAAATCTGGCCACTGTTCCATTCATCTAGACGCCTATCATTCCTCCACATCTCTTCCTTGCAAAGATCACCCCATCATTATTGCAGATCTGGCATACTACTTTTGCCTTCCCAAAGACTTCACTTTTCACGGCCTTGGTCACGGTGTTTGCCTGAGCTGTGACCTCCTCCAACGAAGGCTCTAGAGATATCTCATAGTCAATCTATAAAATTGAGAAATCATCAAACAAAATAGAATGATCAAATCTAGTGATGATCAAGGTCTTGAAAGACTCATAGGATGATCCCAACTCTCCCAGAGCAATGAGAATGATATGTGAATCATTGAGAATGTTTCCAGCAGCCGACAATTGATCAATCATCTGAGCGATTTTATCAATATAATCACTCATCGAACCGTCTCCTTTGTAGAATGATGGGAGCTTGTGCCTAAGGTTGAGAAATATGGTTTCCGAAACAACAGAATGCAGCCTCTCAACTTTCTTCCACATAAGCACCGACGTAGTCATGGATGCAATCTTTGGCTCAAGAGAGACAACAGAAAGGATCCAACTCATGATGAGTTGTTCCTCAACAAAGTCCAGTGCTAGAGTGATTTTCCCTTCCAGATACGGGTAAACACGGAATCCCCTTCGTGCCGCGATGAATATCGCCTTCCAACTGAAATAATTTTCGGTCGTTAAGGTGACACATTTGGGAGCCTTTATTTTCACACTGTTGTGAGAAGGCTTAGACGAATCCCCTCCAGTTTTCTTGGTTCCCGTGGTAGCGAAAGAGTGAACGAAATGTTCCGGCGATGATACCATATTGAATACAGGGCAAGATTGAGTGATGGATGTAACACAAGCATGTCGGGTATGAATTGTGATTCATTCCAAGAGGGCAATGCCCTATATAAAAGAATACAAAAAGTAGATCTCAACTACCTTTGTTAGTGGATCAGTAAATCTAATTTAAGTAAAGGTAATTACAGAAATAGCTAATTACTCATTAACTCATACTCTGTACTTAGTATTTTACTCATATTTCTTGATCCATTGTTCAAATCTTGAATTGGGTTATTTGTTTCTACATTTATTCCAACATCATGAGTATTCTAATGATCACCAATGATGTTCCATTGATCATCACCTCATTATTCTCTATTATTAATAGCAGAAATAGTATATTATTGTCATGAGAAGTACTATTACTAGAAGCATTATCATTAGAAGTATTATTAAAATGAGAAATACTAAAATCAGAATTTATTTGAATATCTTCACTAATTTGCTGAGTAAGGTTTTGATTAGCTGTTTTTAAAATTTAGGGACTTTGGATTTAAATAATAAGCATCAATTAATTCAATAAGATGTCGAAGTTTTCTTTCTGCAATACCCATCTGTTCAAGGATATAAGAAGATGAAAATCTCTGAATTATACCCAGTTATTGAGTATAATAAAGATGAAATTTTCTATTTTCAAACTCACCTCCAATAAATTTTCAAAATCATATTGGATTATTTTAACTTTTCTATCCAATAAATTTTCGATCATTTTGAAAATTCAGAAATTAATGAAATAATATGGGGCGTGGTCGGGTCAAACTCAAATTCAAACATACCGGGTCCAGGTTCAGGTGGATGTTTTCAGTCATAAATCTAAATCTGATTTTTTTTTACTCGATTTTTTTGTGTCAAGTTCAGATAAGACCATATGCAAATCCGACACACCCGAAATCCGAAATTTTTTATAAAAAAACCTTAAAATATAAATAAATAATTAATATAAATTTTATTTTATATAAAACATTTTATAAAAATTTAATATACACATTTAATAAATTTTCCTTTTTCTTTTAAAATCTAAACCCTAATATTATTATCATTTCCTTCTCCTCTTCCATTTTCATTTTCTCTCTCCTCGTCGACGAGTCCGTTTGCCTTTCTTGTATTTGATTTAGAGTCTTCCCTTTTACATATTTGATTTTCATCCATCGCGCTCATAGACCATTTTCGTACCAAATCCGGCTGGCCCTTTTCACAATAGCAACATTTTGACTTATCTCGTAATCTTATAGTCCAATTTCACCTTTAGCCCGTGGGAATACCATACTAGACCAAGAAACTTCCTTCTGTGAACCCCACATGAATTGGTAGATCAGGGATTTGATCCTGTCTAGGGTGTATTTCGGGATAGAGGAGCTTTGTATGAGGTATGAGAATTTCCCACCAAATACCCATTGGATTAGTTGTTGCCTTCCTCCATATGATAACGGTTTTTTCCTCCACCTCTCTAAAAAAACATTCAAATCTGCCAAGAGATAGTCACAATCTTTGTGTCGAACTGATCTGCTTGTGATGGGCACACCCAAGTGCCTAATTGGGAGAGATCGACATTGGAAGCCCAATATCTCTACTTGCTCGACGTTATCATTTACCTTCGCTGAAAAGATTATATAGCACTTTGTCGGACTGATTTCCAACCCAGAGAAGGCTGAAAACTCTTCTAGAATTCTTTTGAGTGTGGTCATCGACTTTGTAGAAGCTCGACAGTAAAAGGACACGTCGTCCGCAAAGGCAAGATGAGATTCCACCGTTGCTCCGAACATAATATAGAGTTCTAGTTCTCGATTTTCTACTATCAGCTTCGTGAGCCTCGAAAGGTATTCTAATACTATGATAAAAAGCAGAGGGGATAGTGGATCCCCCTGGTGGATTCCACATTTGGGTATGATGATTTTTGTGGGGGAACCCTCCACAAGGGCCGACATTGTTGCAGTCGTTACACACCCCATCACCAATTCTCTGAAAGTTCGACCCATACCTAACATTTCCATTGCAATATTGATAGAGTCCCATCTTATAGTATCGAACGCCTTTTTGAAATCAATCGATACGAAGGCTCGGTGGGAAGTGGATTTTTGGTTGAATCCAAGTAAAAAATTCTTGTGTCAGAGCCACATTGTCGCAGATTTGGTGACTCTTTAAGAAAGCACATTGGTTTTCCGCTATGATCTTTGGCAATGACTTTGATAGACGAACTGCTAGTATTTTTGCCACTACTTTATATGCCACCCCTGCACACGAAATTGGGCGATAGTCCTCAAGATGGGTGGGAGCTTTCTTCTTTGGGATGAGTGTCAAAAAGGTATGGTTGATTGCTTTCAACATCCTCCTTCTCCGGAATTAATCACAGACTGTCGAGATTAGGTCATGTTTTATCGTGATCCAATGTTCTAACAATAGTTCGACCGAGAGACCATCGGGTCCTGGGGCTTTTCCATGAGGCATACCCGAAAGGGTGGTTCGAATTTCATCCTCAGTTGGGGTACTTCTTTGGATTGCCTGCTCCACCTCTGACAACGTTGAAGTTGGTAGATTTAGATCCGGAATAGGGTGAGCTCTATCTGTTGCATTGTACAGTTGAGTAAAATAATTGACAGCTCTATCCTTCATCTCTTGGAATGTGGTAACCTGGCTTCCGTCCGGGTTCATTGTTCTCAAGACTGAGTTATTTGCTTTCCATATCTTGGTGACTCTAGCGAAGAAGGACGAGGGTTGGTCTCCACATACTAGCCAATTGATATGAGCTTTTTGTTTAGCATCGAGCAGTTCGCATAATTGTAATTCATTCAATTCATTTTTGAGTCTGTTGCAATCATCCTGGAGGTGTGTGGAGGAAGGGTTCATCTGAAATTCCAAAATAGCTTTATGTAGGGATTCAGAGGTATTCTTTAGCTGCTCCTTCGGATTTCCTTGACTTATCACCCACTCCTTCGCTGCAATTCGTATTAATTTGAACTTTTCATGTAAGCGATATAGTGGTGATCCCGTAACCTCTACATTCCATGTGCTTCAGAATATATTATTGAAGGCCTGATTTCTGATCCAACTGTTCAAAAATCTGAATGGTTTATTGATCTTGACCGGGGGAATTAATTCTATGAGTTGGGCCACATGGTCACTCCTATTGCCATGCAGGAGCATTGGCCTTACTTGAGGTCATTTTTCAATCCAAGCATGGCTACCGAACGTTCTATCCAATTTTGTACGAGTGTGTTGTTGGCTATATCCATTTGTCCATGTAAAGTTCCCATCTACTGCATCAAGTTCGATCAGATCTTGTACAACAGTATTAAAATCCGATGCCCCAACATGATCGAATTGGTCGCAACCCTCTCTTTCATGAGGGTACCTAATCTCATTGAAATCGCCGGTTGGGAGCCACTCTCTGTCTCTGTGATTTATCTGAATATTTCTAATATCTGTCCACATCGGACGTTTGGTGACATTGCTTTTTTCACCGTAGGCTATTGTCAAGTCAAACGAATATCCTCCTGAGTTTGTCATGTGTGCATGAATTAATTGGCTACTCATTAGGATAAGTTGGCATGACCACGTTCCTTTCTTCCAGCCTAACCAGATTTTATCACGGGTTGTACTAATATCACCATCTGGGTCCCGATTGTGTAATATGTCTCATTCCATGCTCATACTCTCTCGTATTGATGTAAATTTACTTAGGCGACTCTTAGTTTCTAGAATGCCAAAAATTTCCACTTTTTTGCCCTCTAGCAGTTGCTTTAGTTCGGATTGTCTACTGTCCGAACAGATGCCCCTCACGTTCCACACTAGAATTGCCATGAGGGGTTTTGAGGGAAGGTGCTAGAAGCTTTTTTGAGGGGAGCGCACTCCCCTACCTCCACGACGAAGTAGACTGAAAGAGTTTGATGTTAGTATGTTTGCAATGTGCGTGAACCTCTTTGGTCCGAATTCTTGACTGAATCTCTCCTTCCTCTATCCAATAGTCGTTCCCTTCGAGGCTATTACTGATGGTCATCCGCCTTTGTCGTCTCTGTTGCACAGTTGCAGTTGCTGAGTGCCACGAGGCTACAGGTTGATTCCATGTGTGGATTATATTCGGTAGACCCTTGCGAGGAATGAATGATCCTCGTTGGAGAGCGTGTGTCCTTCTATGTGTGGTGTGGCATTTGACTTATCGTTTGACTTTTCTTGGGCTGTTGACTTATCATTTGACACAATGTTCTCTTTCTCGGATTCATTCATCACAGGCCTAGTGAGTCTGGATATATTCTAATTCTTGTTGGGCCTCATGTGTCGCATGTATTAAATTAATATTTTCAAAGTTGTCATCTTGTTGTTGTGTTTCTGTGACCAGGGTGTTGGGTTGTGGGTTCAAAACATCTTTCTTGATCAAAATTAAAAAATACACATCACTTTATTTATTTTTGTACATATTTTCACTCAATCAAATACAACACATGGTAGAAAATCAAATCACACAAGGAGTGATAGACATAAATAATATCAATCATACTGCACATCACTTTCCTTTGTAACGATGAGAGCACTTCTGACTTTGATCTTCCGATCGGAGGAAACCCAAGTGAAGTCACCGTATTCCTCCAAAAAGGAAGAATATTCTTTCGAGTCAGAATCCCAACGAACATCAACAGTGAATTTTAAACGTTGTCCCACAGATTTGAATTTTAGAGTCTTAGGACGAACTGTTACAGAGAAACCATGCGGCGGTCTTTAGATGGCGGATTTCCGCCATCTAAAGTGATCGTCGGCAGAAATCCGTCATCTAAAGACCGCCATCTTGGACACCGCCATTAAAACCCCATAACCGCCATTTAAAGACCGTCATCTAAAGACCGCCATCTATTATCCATTCTCATTTCCTACCAAAAATTGTATAGATGGCGGATTTCCGCCATCTAATCTTAAATTTTCGCGGAAACTGAAAAGTTTTAGATGGCGGATTTCCGCCATCTAAAATATGACGCGGAAAAAGTTTGGCGCCAATTCATTGATGGCGGTTAATTTTATTGATGGCGGATGTCTGTCGACTATCCTTGTAACATTAGATGGCGGAAATCCGTCATCTAAAGTACAGCAGGCGGTTCCTTAAGTTTATAGATGGCGGATATCCGCCATCTATTCGTGGGAGAGGGCGATTGTGCCCATATTTAGATGGCGGATTTCCGTCATCTAAACCTTATTGTAAAAGTATGGATGGCGAAAATCCGCCATACAATGTTTGTTTCATTTTTTTTTTAAAACAGGATTCTATATTTTGCGTTCGAATTGTTGTTTTTTGAAATAGAAATCGATATTTGAGAAAGCGAATTGAAAATTGAAAATCGATGTTTTTATTGAAAATAAACTAAAATACATAATCGTTAAACATTCGATGTTTGAATAAGAAAATATAAAAGTAGTTTAATCAACACTTGTCTGAAATCGAGTCTTCTGAATCAGAATCCGAAATATCTGATTCGAATGCAGATGGTATGGTGGACTTTGAAGTAGAAGCCATATGCGTCATGTCGAGTCCGGAAGTCTTCAAAGTCTTATTGAGTTTTTTGATATAAGATTTCATTGCATTGAACTTCTTTTTGTATTAATTGGAGACGTCTTTCTGACTCTCGTTACACTTGTTCTGAAAATGAAAACAAAAATGAGTTCGATAATCAACAAAATTATTGAAATATATTTAAAATACCTCCAATTGTTTGAATTTTTCCGACCAAACTGCATCTGGTGTTGCATCAGTAGTCGTGTTTTCGGAGATTGGCTCTTTTCCTTTCCAATTTGGAGAAGTCCATCTTTCGTTCGTTGTGCTCACCATACTGGCAGCTTCTCCAATTCCTATTATTCTATTCTTCTTATTTTTTCCGAATGTCTTGTTGACCGTCGCTTCGATAAATTGCTGCATTATAAAAAAATAAGAAATGCGAAATATATTTAAAATAATCAATGGAACTTACAAATGGAGTCATTGCTTTAGATTCAGCCCACGATTTTGCCTCTTGACTTTTGATAAATTTCGTGGCTTCAAGCTGAAAGAATAACAAAATCAAACAATGATAATAGAAATTATAAAATATAAATAATTTTAAAAAAAGACTTACAACTTTATCGCTTCCCTTATATGTCATTTGTAAAGTCTCTGACCAATCTTCGACTTCACTCCTTCCTTGTTGCATCTATATTCACATAATTCATTAATATATAAAAATATTAGATATAAATTATAAATAAATTACCAATTCATGACGTCGTTGCGCTAATCCTTTTGAACCAGCGTGATGTGTCATTTGATTCGCTCGGTTCGCGGTATTTATCTGAGAAATTTGCTGAAATTATAAAAAATAATAACTTTCTAAATTTATTAATATATATATATATATAGAGAGAGAGAGAGAATAATTCAGGTGCGACCCTGTCCGCAACAGACCAATGTGCGGTACCTTACCCTCTCGTAGATGGTTGACTCTCCACCGATCGTCTCTCACGTCACTCACCCTCCGTATCCCAAAATACTCACACCTACCGTCTTCTTTCCTTGTCCTTCTCCTCCACCGCTACACCTATCTCCTGTCTCTTACCGTACTACTTCCCGTGAGTTGCTGTTTCGATGACGATGATGATCTGGAGGATAATTCCGATAACCTTCTCCTCTGCCTCATCGCCTATCCTCCCCACCGTCATCGCCTCCGACACCTACGATTTATGCTGGGGTCGGTGTCTTCGGCGGCTCTGCAGAAGGTTTCGATGGGTTCGGCGGAACTGGATTTCGGTTCCGCGGAACCCATCGCGGTTCCGCGGAACTCATCGCGAGTTCCGCGGAACTCGATCGCGGTTCCGGGGAACTCATCTCCGGGGAACCTCCGCTCGCCGAACAGAGCAACGACCGTCCGATTTCGATTCAATGAACGGTCGAGAATTTTGTTGTGGAGATGGACGGCCGGATCGGAGGTCCGCACCAGTGACCGTTCCGACTACCGGCCGTTCCAAATGTCTTCCCTATATATATATATATATATATACGTACCTTTCCTTTTTCCGATCGATGTTGTCTCAATTTATTCAGAAATTGAGGTTTGCTGACATACGGTGGAAGAGTCGCTAAAATATTTTCTTCTCTCATATCAGGATCAAAGCCATAAGTTTTAACCAAAGAATTATGGTTGCTCCTCCAGAGTTTGTTCAATCTACCATTGATATAAGTTGGTGCAGCTTTGCTTCCACTTAAATCATATTCAGCCTACATATTCAAAACTTATAAGTTTTGGAAAATTAATAAATATTATAAAAAATATATATACTTACAGTTAATATTTTTAACGCGTCTTGAAAATTTTATTGTGGTTGATGACGCCACTCAATGTCGTACGGGAAGAGAGTATGGTCTTTTGCTAAAAGAGCCATTCTTGTGGTTAATTTCTTTGTCATTTCATCCGTCGTTTGGTTCGTGTTGTCAAACATGACCTTCCATTTCGTACCTTTTTCTGGATGGTTATGGGGGTGGTCTTTTGTGCGACCACGACCCTTCTTCTGTGGAGGCGCATTCGATGTGGATGACCTCGCATCTAATTAATTTACATATTAAGAATTAATATTTAATAGAAATCATGATAATATTTAAAATATGAATAATGAACTGACCACTTGAGTTTGACTCTTCAAAAGAGCGAAGGGATGTAACCATTGCCAGTGCCATGAATGGTGTTATCACACCGATCAGAACGAAAAAAGTAAACATAATCTGAAATATTTAAATTTTAAAATAAAATTAGTTAT
>LFYR01001203.1:45733-101179 GCA_001185155.1 Zostera marina
TGTGTAGTTGAGCCCTGGCCGAAGCGACAGAGTAACTTTTGGATCAGCATCAAGGCCAAAGCGACAAGATGGGATGAGATCATTAAGGCCAAAGCGACAAAATGATCTCCAAGTCTATCAAGGCCAAAGCGACAAGATAGAAGAATTATTGAGGCCAAAGCGACAAAATAATTCTTGGTCCATTAAGGCCAAAGCGACAAAATGGACCTTGATCTATTAAGGCCAAAGCGACAAAATAGATTTCTAATGTAGGGTACTAGTTAGAGTCGTAGGTAGTGATTTCGAAAGAGTGTCACAAAAATAAAATCTAACTATTCTATTTTGTAACTTGTACTAGCATAGAGACTAAGAGACTACAATTTAGGACTACAATTCTAGACTTGAACCCTGGTGTATTAGTCAAGCTCCGGCCATAGCGACAGAGTGACTCTCGATCCTTATCAAGGCCATAGCGACAAGATGGGATAGGATCATTAAGGCCAAGGCGACAAAATGATCCTTGGTCTATTAAGGCCATAGTGACAAAATAGATTGAAAACGAGGGTATCGTTGATTGTAGTCGAAAATTTAGAATATCGGGGCTAGATTCGTAAATGAGAATCCGATTTAGATTCTTAAGTCGCACTTTGGACTCATAAATCGTAAACTAGACTTGTGATCGCAATTTAGCCACTCTGGACGTAAATTGGATTTTGTAACCATCGCTTAGACTCGCGGGTCGTAAGCTAGGTCTGAGCAACGTGTATCATCCAGCCAAAGCGATGGATGATACATGGATGATTGATCCGTCTGAAGCGATGGATGATTATTCTAAACACGATACTGCATATATCTCTATGGATTAAAGAGAGATTTATTTAGAATAGTATCGCTATTGAGAATACATGAGAATAGTATGAGTGACAAACAAAAGAATTAACGTATTTTTTGGTCGCTGGTTGCCACTGACAGAAGCATAGCCTGCATGGTTACTCTGGCCAATCCTATCTTTTATCAGGTGATAGTTCTTCACTACTAGCGTGATGTACTTGATTGCGAGTGTGAACTGTGGCTCTGTTTGCCATCACTGTCATAGGATTGAGAGCGTGGGCTATGGTCGTAACTGTTACTGGGCCGAGAGTGTGAGCTATGGCTTTCTTGGCCATAACTATTACCAGACTGAGAGTATGAGTCATGACTTTGGTGGTCACAACTGCTGATGAGAAGCTCCTCTCTGTATCGAGGAGGACTAGTCGAGGTTTCAGACTGGGAACTTGTATCCTCGTATGTATCTTCTTTAGCATAGCGAGGTTTTTTCCGGTTGAGCGGATCGACTCCGCCCAACTTATTATTGTTCTCCTCTTCTATCTCAATGAACGATTGAGCTCGTTGGAAGAGGTCGGGGAGGCTCTCCACTTTATGGAGCGTAAGGTTTTGGGCCAAAGGGGAGTAGGGTATTAGCCCATTCATGTACCCCGCTATGGCCAGACTCGGGATTAGATCGTTCACTTCTGTCATCATCGAAGTGAACTTAATCGTGTAATCCCTCAGAGACAGTTTGTTCTGTCGTAATGCGAGCAGTGCGTTGGCACTGTGTTTTATTCTGATCATCCCCACATGTTGGGCGATGAACTTCGAAGAGAAGTCCGCGAAGCTGGAGACCGAGCCAGCTGGCAGATCAGAGAACCACCGATAAGCGTTGCCTTTGAGAGTGCCGGGGAATGCCCGACACAACAGTCCGCTATCGGTGGTCTGCGGTTCCAAGACGCTTAGGTAGAGGTTGATGTGATCTTTTGGATCACTCAAACCGTCATACGCTTCTATCTTGGGTACCCGCCAGGTTGGTGGAAAAGATTCTTTCAAAAGGTCCTTGTGAAAAGGAGCGCTTTTGATTCTCGAGAACTCGATCGGACTGCTGGCGACCGGATTGTCGGCCAGCTTCCGACGAAGATCTTCCACGAACTTTGTTGTAAGAGTCTTGTGAGTGCGACTCTTGCTAGGTCCAGCCTTTGCCTTAGGAGGTGCTGGAGATTTCCTCTTTTTCTCCGTAGACGGAAGATAGTAAGACCCAGATTCACCCGCTCTTTCGCGGGTGATGGCCTTCTTGCCCCTCGCTTTCTCGAGGTTGCTAACTCTTTTTTCTATGGAATCCATAAAGTTAATCAACCTCTCTTGTAGCGCAGGAGTTAGGTTCATTTCCCCATTTGATGGTAGTGATGAGGGCACCTCATGTGTCGAAAGTGGTATATTGGAGGTTGGTATAGTACGGGAACCAACCCTCCTACCAGAAGCTCCTACCTCAGTAGTAGTTGCGAGAGCTTTCTTTTTATGATCCTTAGTAAAAGGAGTCATAAATGGAATGGTTGCTTCTATCGGGTCGAAGCAACAGACTACGAGTGGAAGTTCTTCCGAAGTGTCGGAAGCTATGGGTAGGTACCTGCCCCCCGGGTGTCACAAAACAGAAAAAATTTCGGACAATATTTCTTTGTAGTTTTGTGACCCCCTTGAGCAGTACTACAAGTCCCCAAAGTTTGAAATTAGCAAAAAATATCGAAATTTTTTTGCAATTTTTCTGCAGAAAATCGTGCTGCCGGAGGTGGTTTTCGGGATGCCTGTTTAGACCTATCCCAAAAAAAATTCCTTGCACTGTTGAGAAATTCTGTTTTTTTGTACTCGTAGAGAAAACTTTTTTCACGTGATGTGCGGTCGTAGAATCCCAAAATCAGATCTGGATTTTCCGGAGGCGGACCGACAAAATCACTGGTAGTGAAAAAAGGTAAGAAGCCCCATACTCTTTTTTTTTTTACCGAAACGACGATGCGAGTCCAGCCAAAGCGATGGATTTTTGTTTCGGTAAAAGAGCTGGGCTATGCGTGGTCTTATTCAGCCGAAGCGATGAATGAAGACGATGACCGAATGACCGAATCGACAATTCAACTGTGGGAATCGCCTATTCAGTGTGGGAGTCAGCGACTCAACTGTGGGAATCGCCTACTCAGTGTGGAATCGTCGATTCAAGTGGGAATCGACGATTCAGATGAGGATAGGTGATTTTCTATGAAAAATCCAACCTATATGGAAGTGAAAGTGCCAGAGCAAAAGGCATTGACAGCACTTGCTCAAAAAGCTAAAGGAATGGGCGACTCCCTATGTGGAGTCGGCGATTCAACTTATGGTCTTTTTGAACCAAGCCGTGGATAACACTCTTAGCTAGCAGAATAACCCGCAATCGGCGACTCACTAGGTGGAGTCGGCGATTGCCTGTGTGAATCGGAGATTCCTTGATACAAAGTCAGCGACTCACCCTAAGGGAATCGAGCTAAACTTTGCGAAGAAAATTTCGCGATTACGACGGGATATCGTGGTTCGATAGTCCCACAGACGGCGCAGCTGATGAAGCACGGAATCTGCTACCAGTAGGCTCGCGGGGTTGCAAGGAGGGCCGGAGGCTTTGGAGTCCACGACGCGCGCTCTACGTCAATGTACCTGCAGAAGTGGAGGGGAATCGGCGACTCCCTTGGGAGTAGGCGATTCGGGCTCCTTGGATTGCTCTGGTGTGGTGTGTCAAGAGGGAATGACTTGGGAGTAGAGGACCCCCAAGGACCCCTTTTATAGGGTCTTGGGGGACGTTTACCCATTCATTAGCGTGGGGCCCACCTCATTATGGTGCCCTATTGAAGGGTGCCATAATGATGTGGGCCCTCCCAAGTAACGGCTGGGAATCGGCGACTCAGGAATGGGAGTCGCCGATTCAGAGGTGGAGTCGCCGACTCCCCATGAGCCAATTTGGCAGTCTACCAGAACTGACCACGAGGCCTAGAGTCGGCGATTCACCCCTGGAGTCGGCGACTTGGTAGTTCCCGTCGGCGATTCCCAAGTGTTTCCTTGAGTACTTGACGTAGACACTTCCTCCGCATTTGTGGAACTCTCCGGGGGTCCGGCATAAAGCGACGGAACCCTAGTCCTTGTTGAAGGGCGTTGCTGGGAGTGACTGACGTGATCAGGCATGTCTTACCAACTGTGATCCACGCTTGTCGTCGCTTTCGAGCCTACTTTTTAGCGCACAAGATTGTAGTACTGACATCGTGTCCCTTACGCCGTCTACTTCACAAACCTGATATCTCTGGGAGCTTAACTAAGTGGCCAATCGAGCTCATTGAGTTCGACTTGGATTTCCGACCAGCCACTGTCATCAAGGGGCAAGTTGTAGCGGACTCCAATGTTGAACTCACACCATCGAACCTAACCCGACCTTGGATTGTGGAAGTAGATGGTTCGAGTTGCAGCACAGGCTCGGGTATCGGAGTGAAAATCCATAGTCCAGATGGAAAAAACTACGAGCACTCGGTACGGCTTCACTTCCCGGCATCTAACAATGTCGCGGAATATGAAATAGCTATACATGGCTTGAAGCTGTTAAGAACTCTCGGCGCTGAGAATATCACGCTTCGCACTGACCCCAGCTCGTGGCTCGGTAAACCACTGGTGAGTTCGCCTGCAAAGAACCACAAATCACTAAATATGTGGAGGCAATGGTGGCACTCACCAAGCAGTTCACCGAGTTCAAAATAGAGCAGATCCCTCGAATCCAAATTAAATACACCCGCCGATGCTCTAGCACGTCTAGCATCGGCTTGGGAGGAAGGGCAGCGCGAAATTTTAGTAGACTCTATACTCCAGTCCACATGCCAGGTATTGAATATCACTTCCGACCCCCAAGAGGATTGGAGACAACTGATACTGACATTCATTCAGAATGGAGTGCTTCCCGAGGATAAGAGCGAGGTCAAAAGGTTGAAATATAAGGCAGCCAAGTACTACGACGTCGGAGGGGTGCTTTACAAAAAGTCCTTCGACAGTTCGCTGCTGCGCTGTTTGGCTAATCTAGATACGGATAGGGTTATCCAGGAAGTACACGAAGGCTCGTGCGGACTCCACAAGGGAGGAAGAGCACTAGCCTTCAAAATCATAAGGCTGGGGTACTATTGGCCTACTCTGAGGTTGGAAGCTCGCACATACGTCCGCAAGTGTCGAGCATGTCAGTTGCACAGTCCAATGCAACAAAAACCATCCGCAGACATGACTCCGATCTTGAGCTCGATCCTGTTCTCAAGGTGGGGACTGGATATAGTAGGGTCATTCCCACCTTCAACATCTCATGCTCGATTTATCTTTGTAACAGTAGATTACTTTACAAAGTGGGTCGAAGCTCAAGCTGTAGCGAAAATCACTCAAGATGCGACAGTCAAATTCATCTACCGCTCCATAGTCTGTCGATTCGGAATTCTCCAACATATTGTCACGGACAATGGCACGCAACTCACAGGGGGAAGTTTTCAAGAATGTGCAAAGACCTGGGCACAAGACTCCACTTTGCCTCTGTTTACCGACCGCAGGAAAACGGACATGTGGAATTAACCAATAAGGCCATCGTACAAGGATTAAAAAAGAAAATCGAATCGGCAAAAGGGGCCTGGGAAGATAAGTTGTGCGAAATCCTGTGGGCATATCGCACAACAAGTAATAATCCCACGGGCAACACCCCTTTCGCTATGACCTATAGAGTGGAGGCTGTCGTACCAATCAAGATGAGTATACCAACATATAAAGTCTCGAAGTACGACAAACAGACCAATGACCAAAACCTAGAAACAAAGCTAGAGTTGAGAAAGGAAACCCGTGACGAGGCAAACCTGCGAAATGAATCATACAAGGCTAATCTATGAAGATACCATAATCGCCAAGTACGAAAAAAGGTATTTCTGCTAGGAACTCTCGTCACACGTAAGGCTAGCATAACATAAAGGAACAGACCAAAAAATAAGTTGTCATCCAACTTCTAGGGCCCCTACATCGTCAAAGAAGAGATACGACCAGACACTTATCGCTTACGGCGACAAGACGGGACAATGGTTCCAAACACCTGACATGCAAACAACATGCAACAATACTACGCTTAGTATTCATTTATATATTTCTTATTAGGTCTTCTTAGTACGTATGTTAGTACTAGTTACAGAATAGAATAATTAGTTTTTATTTTTGCAAAACATTTTTCAAAAAAGCCAATCAAAAGTACTCTTTGTCCAACACGATAAACTCGTCAAGGATTGTAAGGTGCTTGCGACACTTTTTCACTACCCTAGGAATACCCTAATTTTTAATCTATTCTGTTGTTATGGCCTCAATAGATCAACGATCATTTTGTCACTACGGCCCCAATGATCACATCCCATCTTGTCTCTATGGCCTTGATGTGGACCAAGAGTCACTCCGTCGCTACGGCTGGAGTCGGACTACACTTTCAGGGTTTAAATCCAGGGTTAGTTTAAACAAATCTAATTTACAGCAGCTTAGCCTAAAATTGCGATTCAACCCTAATTTGCGACACACATACGCAAATTAGAACCCAACAGGTATCTACGAATACCTACGATAGCTTTTGTAGAATCTTATATCGATTTATCATTTAAATCATTTTTCAACTCTAAGTTAATTTGGAAGTATAAATCATTTACGAGTTTAATCGACGACTGAACTACGATTCGTACGACCAAGCTTACGTCCAGAGTGGCTAAGCAAGGGTTAGCAGAGTCTAATTTACGTCCAGAGTTACTAAGTTACGACTTGTGAATCTAATTTCGAACCTAGGTTACAACTTAAAAATATTTATATAAAAAATTAACTAGGAAAGGCAAAAATATTTCATTGATAAGTTAATAAAAGAGATTACAAAAGATAATAAAAATCATTACAAAAATCTAAACACGTCTAATCTTCCTTTGCTTTCTTCTTGAGCTCATCAAGAACCTCTTTGTGGTTAGCAACCTCCTCAGGATTTGCCCCGACCCACTGCAATATATCAGAAATGTAATTGGTCGGCAAGCTTGGAAATACGGAGGGACCAAAATAGTTAATATCTTGAAGTTGATCATATTGATCATTGTTGTCAAACTTCAAGTCCTCCACCAACTCGGAGGAAGTGCGCAGATCTTCCTTCCCTTTTTTCAACTCCTCGGCAGATTGAAAGAGTTGGTCTTTCATTTTCTGCTAAGCTTCTGAAAGACTAGTACGGAGTCTTTCCATTTCAGCACTTTGGGAAACAGAACTCCCAATCTCTAATTCCAGCTGAGTTTTTAGTTCTTGGGTGGCTTTTTGAGCTGCAGCCTTAGCAGCAACAGCATCATCACGTTGTTTGCATAGAGCCAAGATCTCCTCGACAACCCATCCATTTCCTTCTTCTGACCTGCAATGATTTCATCCCTTTTGGGGATGACATTATGCTCCAGGTTGTGATTCTTTTGGAACACGAGCCGCATCGAGTTCACTTCTTTCTTTACGTTCTCGAACCTCGTGTGAACGTCATTATACTTTTTCTGGGCGCGAAGGGAGTCGTTAAATGACTGCATCCCAAAGCAGGTATGCGCTACATATGCACCCTACAAAAACAAAGTAAAATCAATTAGTAAAAGAAGTACAATTAAAAAGGTGTTTCGAAAATACGACACTTATAGCAATCATGATCTTCTCAAGATGATCCTTGAGCCATTCCCCGCCTTTAGCTACCAAGAGTTGTGAAGCCCTCGCTTGCACTTCGGGAGACGCGTAAAGGTCGGGAAAGTCAAAATCAGGCTGATAGGGTTTGAACTCGGGCACCACTCGAGAACTCGATCCTACCTCAAAAGTACTTCGCGGCTTATCCCCTTCAGCCTTCTTCAGCTCAATCAACTTCACGCTTCTCGCACGAACTGCCAAGTGGGGAAGCAATGCATCACAAGTGGTGTGCCCTCCCTTCTTCCTCAGTATAGGCTTACCTTCGGAGTTCTTAGGATACAAGAAGCCAGGAACATCGTCGAAGGTAAAATCCTCTCTCTTGCAAAGAGCAAAAGGAACTCCCTTTCCGCATCTGTACTCAGCAAGAGCATCAGTGATTTTCTTCATATTTTTCATCTCCACCGTTGTTAACTCATGAGGAACATCTAGAAACAGGCGGTTAGGGTTATTCCACTGTTCACGACTCCCAGGAACAAATTCGGAGTTTATAAAGAAGAACTCCTTCTTCCAGTGAGCTCCATAATTAGAAGGATACTCACTCACAAGGTTTCAGCTATGGAATCTCTTCGATAATCCAACTCGGTCAGATTCAGATGAAGGAGCCTTTTGCAGCTTGAAGTACCAGAAAAACAGACTCGCAGTTGCGAGGATGTTCAAGCTCCAGCAGATGTTTGTAAACCCTCTCAAAAAGATGAAAAAAGCAGCCTGGAACTGCGAGAGGGACACTTCAGACATGAGCAGAATCTCGCTCATTAATGTAGGAATTGGTAGCACACTAAAGTGCTTGAAATACAATTTTGGGATGGCTTGGAATCCCACAGGTGGCAGGTTAGGAGGTTGATATCGCGTCGCATAGAATCGCAAATGCCCAGTTATTCGGGTCCTCCGAAGCAACTCCCATGCATTATAAGCATTCATGACTGAGGGAGAGTGTATCGGTGCTTCTGCAGGCTCGTGAGGGCGATTCACATTAACTTCTTCGAAACAACATTCGTTGGTAGGGTTGCAAGGTAGAATGCGGACATCGCCGCTAGGCTGAGTCTCGCAATGAGCAAACCCCGTTGGATTCACAGCCCCCGCATAAAAAGGAAGATCGTCATCCTTGTCACGACCAGAGTCAATCTCAACAGGAGGAGTAGGAGATCTCGCTCCATCAGAAGGATCACGAGCTTTTCGCTTGTTGGCAGATTTTCCCTTGCCGCGATCCAAAATCAGTTCTTCTTCATAATCAAAAGATTGAAGATTATGAAGCATCTTTTCCTCAGATGGAAGATGCACTTTTCCCAGCCCATGGGCTCTCGAAGGTTCAGCCTCGCCGTGTCGAGACTTGTGGCCTCTCTTCCTCTTCTTTTTCTTCTTGTCGGTATTATCATCATCGGCACACTTTCGTTTCCCAGAGTCCAATCCAGAGATAATAACCCCCGCAACATCAATAACAAGGGAGTCAGGATTGGCCTCGACGACTCGGATTGGTTTATCAACAACTGATTCGTTCAAAATCGGCGAGTTGGATGTCAAAATCGTCGATTTATACTGAATAATCAACGATTCAGGGTCAGCAACTCGACGACCCTTGGTAGTCCAGCCAAATTTCATTAGCGCTGGAGGACCCCTAGAAATCGACGATTTCACAGGTAAAATCGACGATTTCTCGGGAGGGGACCCAGCGATCACGCCCACTTCTAGGTCAGACCCGGCCACAGGGACCTCTTCCGATATCGACGATTTCTCAGGAGGAGACCCGAGCAGCTTCGACACGGTGGTGCGAGTGTTGCCATCCGACGGCGACTGGATAGCCGGATTCGCCGATCCCAGCCCGAGATGAAGTGAACCCCCATGCTCCGACGAAGGGAGCGGAGATTCGTCGGCTTCCAGCGTCGCGGAGATTCGTCGGTTTCCAGCGTCGCGAACATGCCCAGATCGGCGTCAGTAGCCAGTAACTCGTTAACCATCTCCATGGTAGATTGGGAAGTGGAAGGGTCGGCCATTTTTCGATGAAAATCGACGATTATAGGAGAAAATCGACGATTTAAATTAGGGATTTAGAGGAAGGGTTTGGGCGATTTTTCCGGGAATAGAGGCGAGAGTGAAGTGAAGAATAAAATAATCTCACTCCTATTTATAGTCTTTGGAAAAATTGCAAAACCACACCGAAAAATCCCAAAATTACGGGAAGGAGAATCATTGACTGATTTCCGAATCTCCCAAATCACGCCAAAATCAACGATTTATTCGAAAAATTGTCGATTCCAGCAATCTTCACAGGATAGGGAAGATAAATTTCCATATTTGGAAAAATTTGCAAATATTCCCTAAGATCCCAAGAATCTTCTAAAAGATCTGCCATAAATCGACGATTTTTGAGAAAATCGTCGATTTCCAGCAATCTTCACAGGATAGAGAAGATAAATTTCCATATTTGGGAAATTTGCAAATATATCCCTAAGATCCCCAGGATCTTCTAAAAGATCTTTCGAAATTCGTCGTCGATCCTGGTGGGTAAATTGCAAAACTGTCCACAGAGTCACCTTGAGGTTAAAGTCGTCGATTTAAAACACTAAATCGCCGACCCAGGGGGAGTATCATAAACTCTCCCGACACTTCTGTCACTTTGGCCATAAGTCGTCATTCTTCGGGGGGAGTATCACAAACCCTTCTCAACACTTCTGTCGCTCCGGTCGGAAGGCGTCACAATTCGGGGGGAGTATCACAAACTCTCTCCGACACTCCTGTCGCCTCAGCCAGAAATTGGCACATTTTATGCAGGTACCAAAAGGGGGAGTTATCACAAACTCTCTTGACACTTCTATCGCTTCGGCCGGAAGTCGTTACATTTCGGGGGGAGTATCACAAACCCTCCCGACACTTCTGTCGCTTCGGCCGGAAGTCGTCACATTTCGGGGGGAGTATCACAAACCCTCCCGACACTTCTGTCGCTCCGACCGGAAGTCGTCACATTTCGGGGGGAGTATCACAAACCCTCCCGACACTTCTGTCGTCGAATATGAGCACAGTAAATCTGTTGCTTTGGCCAGATTTACCGAGGATTCATTTGAGCAAAGGAAGGATATCACGAAAGGTAAAATCGCACGGTAAGTTCAATTGGTCAATAAAAATATGCGTTTTAGACTGATTTGGTTGTTTTGCAGGATGTCTTCTTTTTTGCAGGTATAATTCTGTCGCTTTGGCCAGAATCTGGTCTATCTTGTCGCTTTGGCCTCGATAGACCAAAGATCATTTTGTCGCTTTGACATTAATGATCTCAACCCATCATTTCGCTTATTTGCATTGATGGGTTAGCCGTCGTTGCAGACATAAAGTCACTCTTGATCAGGGTTGACTGTAAACATTAGTTCTATCGCTTTGGCTAAAACTAGATTCTGTCGCTTCGGCCAGAATCAGATCTATTTTGTCGTTTTGGCCTTAATAGATCCATGTCCATTTTGTCGCTTTGGCCTTAATGGACCAAGAATTATTTTGTCGTTTTGGCCTTAATAATTCTCTCATCTTGTCGCTTCGGCCTTGATGACACAGCAAAAGTCGCTCTTGATCAGAGTTGGATTATAAACACGTAGTTTTGTTGGCTTAGAACTAGATTCCATCACTTTGGCCAAAATCAATCCATTTTGTCGCTTTGTCCTTAATGGATACGGAATCATTGTGTCGCTGTGGCCGCAATGATTCGATCCCATCTTGTCGCTTTGGCCTTGATGCGGATCACACACACAACCTTGCTTGAGGGGGGGATACTGGTGAGACATGCTTGATTACGATAGTCACTCCCAACAACGCCCTTCAACAAGGACTAGGGTTCCGTCGCTATATGCCGGACCCCGGAAGGCTTCCACGGTGCGGAACAGGTTCATCGTTAAATCGCCGAGTTAACTCGTAAATCACGATTGGACTACCAAATCGTCGACTTTAGGGGTAAATCGCGATTGGACTACCAAATCGCCGACTTTAGGGGTAAATCGCCGAGTTAGGGCTCAGATCGACAGTATGGTAGACTGCTCATCTGGCCTCTGGAAACTCGACGATTTAGCCCCCTAAATCGACGATTCCACACCTGAATCGTCGATTTACGGTCGTTACTTGTCGTTTGCCTTCGCCATAATGGGCCATTAATGTGCCCCGTTATGGTAACAATTATGGAACAGGTACGATGCCCGCCTTGGGGCTCCCCTCAGGACCCTATAAAAGGGGTCCCAAGGAGTCACTCCAAGGCAGATCACAAGTTCCAACCAAATTAGAGCATACCGGAGAGAGAATCGCCGATTTTTACACCTAAATCGCCTATTCTTCTCCGACGGGATTTGACGTAGAGCGCGTATCGTGGACTCCAGAGCCTCCGGCCCTCCTCGCACCACCGCGAGCCTCTGGTAACAGATTCAATGCTTCATTACTATCCCGAGTAGGCATCCGTCATAGAGAGGAGTTCGTTACCCGATGTTCTATCGACTAGTTCGTCGATACATGGTAGTGGGTAATTGTCCTTAGGGCATGCTTTATTGAGATCAGTGAAATCAATGCGCATGCACCACTTGCCGTTGGGTTTCTTGATCATGACAAGGACGGGGTTGGCCAGCCAAGTTGGGTATCGAATTTCCCGAATGTGTCCAACATTCAGAAGTTTCGATATTTCCTCGTTGGCTGCTTCCGCTTGTCAGAAGTGAGTTCTCGACGTTTCTGGCGTCGAGCTGGAATGGATGGATCGACATTGAGTTTGTGCGTTATGATTTGATGCGCAATCTGTGTCGGTGTCTCACCCTCCCAAACAAACCTGTCCTGGTGCTCCTTCAAGACAGTCACAAGCTTGGCCCTTAGGTTAGAGGATAACCCCTTTCCTAATGTCACGTGTCCCCCCTCCAGCTGAAATATTTCAGTCTCGTCCACAGGTTGTAATTTCTCCCTCTCCCTAATGTCGGGTGGGGCATGGACGAGCATGTTGTTTAATTTGGTCAGCTGGTTTCCTTTTTATACCCTTGTCTAGAATCCTTTTGTGATCCTTTGACTGTTGCGACGAATCCATTGACCGCGTATCGTATGCATTGGTGATAAGAAGACAGGACTGCCTTGATCCCATGGATGAAGGGTCGTCTGAATATGCCGTAAAAAGCGGATTCTACTTCTACCACTATAAAACGACAGGTCCGACTAACCCTTCCTCGCCTGGAACCGATGGAGACTTTCAAATCAATAACATCGGCCACTAGGGCAGCGATGTTAGTGAAACCATAGATGACTTCCTTACTGGGAGATAGATCCTCCTTCTTAAGGCCCATCTTGGTGAAAGTGTCCATGTAGAGGATGTCCGCAAAACTGCCGCTGTCGACAATCATCCTCTCGACTCGGGAATTGGGACCGATGTCTGCTTGGATCACGAGTGGATCCTCATGAGGTTGCAGAATATCGTCCAGGTCCTCTTCGGAGAAGTATATTGACTTCTCTTCGCGGACTCGTTTTCCATTGTCTCGAGGTGTTGACTGTGACATCAACACCTTCTGGGCGTATCCTCTATTCTGGCCAACGGAGTCACCACCAAATATCATATTGATGGTTTTCCGTTGGCGGTTCTCGCTGCTGTCGCTATCTGGAGAAGGAGAGCGTGGACGCTTCCCCTTCGGATCAGATTTCGAAGTGTCCCGTCCTCGGGGTTACTTGATGAAGTTGCCAAGTTCTCCCTTTGAGATCAGTTGCTCGACAAAGCCCGAGAACTCCCTGCAGTGATCCGTTAGGTGGCCGTTGTCCTTGTGGAATTTGCAGTATTTTCCACTTTTCTTACGGCTACTCTTGGTTGCAGGGTCTAAAGAACGAGGAGTGGGCAGATCCGCTCGGTTCTTTAGCTTCTCAAACAGCTCACCCTTGCTGATTGTTAGCGGGGTGTAGTCTCTCTATGGTTGGGCTGCACCCTTTGGCGACTGCTTGGTTGAGGTTTGTACACCTTGTTGTCATATTTTGGCTTCCACTTCTTTTTGAAGGTTTCAGCCGCATTGTCGGTGTACTTATTAGAGGTGCCATAGAAATTTTTCATTCCATTGTACCCCTTCCTCTCGAGTTTGGTTTTTTTAAAGCTATTGGTCTCAAGCTCCGCTAGCTTATTCTCATCCTCCTCTTCCACCTCAATGTACAATTGAGCTCTATGGAAGAGGTCTGGTAAGGTCTCCACTTTATGGAGCTTCAGATTCTAGGCCAATGGGGAGAAATGTATCAACCCTCTGATGTATCCCGCTATGACCATACTTGGGATTAAATTGTCCATTTTTGTCATCATCGAAGTGAACTTAATCGTGTAATCCCGAAGGGACAACTTGTTTTGTCGTAGTGCCAGTAGTGCATTGGCACTGTGCTTTATCCTGATCATCCCCACATGTTGGGCGATGAACTTCGAAGAGAGGTCCGCAAAGCTGGTGACCGAGTCAGCTGGCAGACTAGAAAACCACCGATAAGCACTGCCCTTGAGAGTGCCGAGGAATGCCCGACACAACAACCCATTATCGGTGGTCTGCAGTTTCAAGATATTAAGGTAGAGGTTGATGTGATCTTTTGGATCACTCGAACCGTCATACGCTTCAATCCTGGGTACCTGCCAGGTTGGTGGAAAGGATCCCTTCAAAAGGTCCTCGTGAAGACGAGCGCTTTTGATCCTTAAGAACTCGTTCGGACTGCCGACAATTGGGTCATCGGTTAGTTTCCGACGAAGATCTTCCACGAACCGAGTGGTAAGAGTCCTTTCGGAGCGACTCTTACTAGGTCCCGTCTTTGTCCTAAGACGGGATCCTTGTTTGGTTTTCTCCGCAGATGGAGAATAAATAGACCCAGATTCATCCACTCTTTCCGCAGATGGAGAATAAATAGACCCAGATTCATCCACTCTTTCGTGGATGGCGATCTTTTGACTCCTTGCCTGCTCGTGGTTGCTCATTCTCCTTTCCATATTGTCCATGAAGTTGAACAACCTCTCTTCCAAAGTGGGAGGGTCTTTTTGTACCATATGTTCCTCAAAGTGTGAAGGAACCGAATGTGTCTGGTCAGGTTGAGCTTCGTTGGGCCTTTTTGGCAGAGAAGGCTCGCCATGTTCCATCACAGGTATTTCTGGCATTTACTCTTGTTTCTCAGAGGGTAATTGTGCTTTTGCTTTTCTATAGTCATTGCAACAAAAACGGGGTAGTTCCAAAGTGAAAGGGTGACTTGACCGAGCTTGCTAAAAAAAACAAAGAAAATCGGCGATTTAGGGGTCTAAATCGGCGATTTTGACTTTTGGATCTTTTTTGAACAGAGTCGTGGACAACACTCTTAGCTAGCAGACGATATTCCAAATCTCCGATTCTCAGGGTGAATCGGGGATCTCTTATGTAAATCGGCGATTTAACAATTGACAAAGTTAGCGATCCCTCAAGGGGGTTCAAACTAGACTTTGCTAATGAAAATTGGCGATTACGACGGAATTTCGGGGATTCGATAGTCCCACAAACGGCGCCAGCTGATGAAGTACGAAATCTGTTACCAGGGGCTCGCGGTGGTGCGAGGAGGGCCGGAGGCTCTGGAGTCCACGACGCGCGCTCTACGTCAAATCCCGTCGGAGAAGAATAAGCGATTTAGGTGTGGAAATCGGTGATTCTCTCTCCGGTATGCTCTAGTTGTGGTGGAACTTGTGTTGTGCCTTTGAGTGGCCCTTTGGGACCCTTTTTATAGGGACTCGGGGGTGCACTCAGCTGCGAACATCGCGCCCGTTGACATAATAGGGCGCATTTATGACCCATTATGGCGCCGGCAGGCGACGAGTAACGGTCGTAAATCGGCGATTCAGGTATGGAATCGCCTATTTAGTGGCAAACTCGTCGAGTTTCAAGGGGTGAGATGTGCAGTCTACCATACTGTCGATCTGGGCCCTAACTCGACGATATGCCACTAATTCGGCGATTTGGTAGTCCAATCGCGATCTACGAGTTAACTCAGCGATTTAACGATGAACCTTGTTCCGCATCGTGGAAGCCTTCCGAGGATCCAACATATAGCGACGGAACCCTAGTCCTTATTGAAGGGCGTTGCTGGGAGTGACTGACGTAATCAGGCATGTCTCACCACCTGTACTATCAAAAATATCACTAATAGCATCACCAACTGGCACTGCGATAGGGTGACAGTTAGCCAATTTCTGTACAAGATCCGCCTCGTCTGAAGTTAAGGGGCCTTGAAGGTGCAGGGGCCTTTACGGTCACACCACCAAGGAAAAATAACCCTGATAATGGTACGAGGACCTAATGAACTGTATCAGTATGAGGTATTTGAACTCCTACAGTTGCTGGATGCAGTGACAAAGTAAGACGTCAAATTAACTCCACCTACGAAAGCAGTAGGCAGAGGAGGTCTTATTGATAACGGGGTCAGGAAGCGTACCACATTCAAGTCTACTTCACCTACGAAAATAGTAGGCAGAGGAGAAGACAAGGATAAAAACACACGCCCCACCTATGGAAGAAGTAGGCAGAGAGGTCAGTATTCAAAAAATAAACTCCACCTACGAAAGCAGTAGGTAGAGGAGGGCATAATGGCAAAACTTGCACCCTACCAACGGAAGCAGTAGGAAAAGGGATCATTGTTCGATAAATGAATTCCACCTACAAAAGAAGTAGGCAGAGGAGAGCATAATGCCCAAACCACAAATCCCACCGACGGAAGCAGTAGGTAGAGGGTCAGTGATAAAAAACAACTCTATCTACGGAAGCCGTAGAAAAGGAGACAAGAGAGTAAAAATACTTCTAGGAAAGAACAAACTAACAATTGCAAAGGGAGGAGATAGTTGAACATTACTCAGAAGCATTTCAACAAGGAGTCCAGGTGGGAAAACAGAGTTTTGTAGGGAAGTCAGGCTAAACAGGTTTCTTAAAGGGATCACTTCGGCTGGGAGGTACTGGACAATAGTTGCTAGAGGTACGTGACAACCTCCAATGAAGTGCAGATATAACTTTGCGGCCAGAAAGGGGGAGAAGAACTGGTGATATACATCCCTGGACATTACTAGCAATTCCCACCTCAGCACGCAAAGAGGGGGGAATACTTATAGTACGAGGTCCGACACACAAATCACGGTACTGAAAGATATATTCCAAAATATCTAACACGTAGAGGAGGGGGGTTACTGGTGATATAGTATCCCGAACGTGGGTACAACGCACCAGCAACTAGAGGTTAGGAGAGCCCAAGATGAGCTGAGACACCTATTCCGAGTTTGGGGAGATCCCAAGTCAACTCCTGAGAAGATTGACTTTCCCAAAGGTCAATTATCTTAGAACTCGACTTCCTAAGAAAGTCGAGTCATGGAAAAGTTGAACCTTAAGGAAGTCGATCTCAGAAGAGTTGACCTGGGGCCAAATCTGGTCGGTTAGGCAGTTAGGCGGTTATGTCCCAAATGACCATATTACCCCCATAAAAGTCCTATAAATAGGAGGCATCTCTCACTCATTTGGGCAGGTCATTAGAAGTGGAGAAGTCTCAGCGAAGCAAAGCTCTGAGCAACTAAGTCCCGGCCTGATTTACTCACAGAGTTCCTCGCCTAACGCTTGTTTGAAACGTCTTGGAGCACAGGTCAGGTTCCACCCTCATCACCTGTAAATAGTATACCGAAATCCGTATTCGAATCTGCATTCGAATTCGAATATGACTATCCAGATTCGGATTTTCGGATTCCGGATTCAGATTCGGATACCTGAATTGAAATCCGAATTTTATTGGGTCGGATTACCTAACACACCCCATTATGGCAAAACCAGACGGATACCGGGTTAGGAACGCCCCGCAAGCGACCCACTACATTCTCACCCTGATGATATAGTATCAAGACTGTAGTGACAAATATATACAATAATCTCTCCCTCTCTCCAGTCGACCCCTAGGGGTATTTATACACTTTCCTAATGGGCTGGGCCCTAATTAGGCTATACCTGTTTCAGCCCACAGGTAGACCCGACTTGCTTGAGTTGATAATGACCCGTCCGGGCTAAATCGGGCCCGCCCGAGTCTCATCTGGTTTCTTTTGTTGGGTTGCTGTGGGCCTGTTGTCCTTCTTTTGGGATGGGCTTGGTCTGATGGACCAGGGGTACCATCGGTACTCCCCCCCTTCCTGCCTTATATAAGAACTTCTTTTCTTCTTTTGGTCTTTTTTCTTCGCATTCATCATGCCTTCTCTTGAGCTTCTGCTGGAGGAACTGGATCGCGAGTTGGTGCATCAACAAGCTGCCTGGTCTGAGAGTCTTCTTTTTCATGTAGATGACGCTCGCGAACTTGCTACTACAGAAAACCATCGCCTCAATTACCTGTTTTCGGAAGTTCAGCGCCGTATCCTTGCTCTTTGGCGGGCTTCCAACGGGACCAGTATTGTTATTCCGACAGCGGCAACCTTTCGAAGTCGCCATTTCTCTGCGCCTGCTGCTGCCACTGGAGAACTCCCTGCGGCTGATGGTGCTCGTGATGGGTTTCCTACTGTTGTTGCTGGCGATCCCCCCTCTGATAATCATTCCTCTGCTCCTCCGGCTCGTCGACGTCGAGGACGCCAACAACGTGCTGGCCGTGCGTTACTCCCCCCCACCAACCTTCGTCATTTTCTTTCGCGCGGGACTCCCCGCTAGGCGTGCTTGAAGAATTTTTCCTTACGGGATGTGTTATTTCTTGTGTGTTGCTATTTTTGTGATTGAACAGCTTTTGTATTGCAGCTTTTTTTGTGAACTCCCCTGTTGGCAAGATAGCGTCTTTTCTTTTATCTTTACGTACTGCTACTTTTCATGCCTCTACTGAACCTTGTTTTTTCCTGAGCGCCGATGTGGTTTCCCACCGTTATGTTTTATCCGTAAGGAAATTTAATTTTACTTTACCGTTATGCTCGTACAGCCTGATACACGGCCTTCTACGGATAGGTCGATGTACCTAATTCTGGCGCGATTTCTTCCGTTCTTGACTTCCTGCAGGTAAATTCCCTACAGTTTTTTTTTATAGTCCTCTGAAAGGAAGGTTAATTAGGGCATGTTTAGTCCCAGGTTGGCTGGTGTTTGTCTACCCGTACGATCGATCCGGGTAGCTTTATTTTTGTTTGTCTATTGCTCGCTCTTCTATGGTAATTTTATTTTCCCACCTAAGCCTCTTATAAATATCCCCCTCTCTCCCCCTCATTCTTACTTTGCTCGCTGATTCTAGGGTTTCTTTCTCTGCTGCTTGTCTTCCCCTTCGTGCAAGCTCCTCCGCTGCACACATGGCTGACCTCAACCAGTTCGTCGACGACCTCAACTTCGATGGTAACCTTCTCTCCCCCTCTGAAAACCCTCCTTCCATCTTCAATCGCCGTCAAACTCGGCTTGACTGGCAGCTCCTTGCCCCCGAAGCTACCTTTAAACACTGCAAAACCCCAAAGTCCATTCTCGCCTCATCGCCTCCCTCTGGGTATACCGCTGTATATTCTGGGTATGTCGACATAGGGATAAAGTTTCCTGTTTCTCCTTTCATCCGATCCTTTCTTCTGTTTTTGGGTGTTGCACTTTCACAACTTTTACCCTCTAGTATCGATTGGCTCTATACCTTCGAGTTCCTTTGTCTTCAGTTGGGAATTATCCCCTACGAACGTGACTTCCGCCTCTTGTTTTCTATCTCCCGTCCTAATGCCGCACGTCTCCAAATATCCACCCGTACGCATTGTAAGATCCTTGAGGGATATTTTGATCGTTCCCATAAATGGAAAAAGCGTTATTTCTTTGCTAAGTCTAGCTGCCTTGGTATGTCGGGTGTTCCTTCCGAGTGGAAGGATACCAATTCGTATGAGCCCCAGGCCCTTACTGCGGAGGACTTGACCTCTGAGGAAAGTGCTGCCTTATCTTTGCTGCATTCCATACGGGAGCATCAGCCCATACTGTGTCAAGATCTAATGTCCAGGCGTTGGAAAGCAACCCACCCGTATCTTGTTCCTACTGGTAAATTACTGTTTGTTTCTTTTTTCTTTTCAGAAGACACTTACGATGAGGGATTAATGGGCTTCTTTGCAGGAAATGAATCGCCGGGGCCACAAAAGATGAAAAAACGCCCCCGTACGGAGAAGTCACCTGCCCGGGAGGAGTCACCTGTCCATGAAGAATCAAATGGGGAGGGCCTGGAGGTGCCTCAGGGCAACATTCCTCTTCAAGAATTGGATATGCACAACTTCGATGCCCTCCTTGACTCTGCTGTGCTCTCTGATGGTGCCTTCCCGGGGGATCGTCTGATCGTAACTGAAACAATGCAGGCGCCTCGTATTGCTGGTATCTACGAACATGCTCTCGGGAAGTTGGACTTCTGGGTCGAGAAGGAAGGTGACTGGAAGGATCTAATGCAAACCAACCCGCTTGAACTTGACGGTGCTTGTTTAGTTCGTGCTCTTCAAGTTGTGGGGGTAGAGAAAGCTAGGCAGAGATTGGGGGTTGAACGCGGTGAGGCGTTAAGGAAAGCTATGGAGAAAGTTGTTACCCTGACCGAGCAGCTTTCCGTACGTGATGCTGAAGTTGAGGAGGCCCGTTGGGAGACTGAGATGGTCCGTCGGGTGATCGAGGGAGCCCGCTGGGAGACTGAGGCCGCCCTGAAGTAAAAATATGATGTTCTTTCCTAGGTTGAACATATTCAGAAGAGTGTTGAAGATGCCAAAGTGCTTTTCATCCAGCGTTGTCGGGAGACTCAGGAGCGGACTAAGCAAGTCTGCTTTAAAAACTTTGTCGACGGAATGCGGCACGAGCGGGCAATGGTGAATCTACGGGAGCCTCAGTTCGAATCTGTGGTTGTTCCTCTGAACCACAGTCAATGGAAGCGCTGGCAAGCAGGCAGGATTCCGGCCGAAGCTCCCTTCTGGCCCGAAGATGTTGATGATTTGAACAATGATCTATAATTCCCTTCTTTTCAGAATCGACACAATAGTGTGGTTTGTGACTTCTGCTTGCCCATTTGCCTGTGGATGATATACCGGTGCGAAACTGAGTTTTATTCCGCTATCTTCATAAAATTTCATCTTTTTTCCTGTGAATTGTGGTCCGTTGTCTGTTATTATTTGCAATGACACCCCGAACCTACAGATTATGTTTTTAAATATGAAATTTATAGCATTTTGCTCTGTAATTGTGCTTGTTGGTTCTGCCTCCAACCATCTCGTAAAGTAATCTACAGCTACGAATAAGAATTTCTTTCCTCTTGATGCTACTGGGAATGACCCCACGATATCCAATCCCCACCGTGCGAATGGCACGGGTGACAAAATGGTCTTTATCATGCTGGACGGCTTTCTCTGTATGTTCGCGTGACGTTGGCATTCGTTGCACTTTTTTACTAAAACCTCTGTATCCTCCTGTAATTGAGGCCAATAATACCCTTACCTTGTTACCTGCATCCCTAAAGTTTTGGCTCCTTGATGAGGGCCGTTGGCTCCAGAATGAGCGCTTATGAGGATTTCCTTTTCCTCCTCTTGCGTTACACATGCCCGTAGGGGAATGCTATCTTCTACTGCCCTTCGTAACAGATTCCCATCTATTACCGTGAACCATGCCGCTTTGTTTCTTATCTTCCTATCTTCCATTGGATCTTCTAGTACTTCTCCATTTAGGATGTAATTTGTAATCGAAGTTCTCCAATCCTCTTTTTCAGTTATTGTTAGTACTTTGCTCTTCTCCCTGAGCGCCTTTACGCTCGCTTCCTGTTGTTGCGCAATCCTGACCCATCGGCCTTTTGTACTGCACGGTGATGCTCCGAGTCTGGCTAATGCATCTGCCTCCTTATTGTCTGTACGGCTAATGTGACTGATTTTCCATTCTGTGAAGAGTCTCATCATTTCCCTTACGGCCTCTGTATATAAACTCATCCCTTTTTCCTTAGATTCAAAATCCCCCGCTACTTGATTTGCTACTAATCGAGAGTCTGTATAGAATTTTGCGCGTTTGGCTCCTAATGCGATTGCTAACTGCCTAACTGCACCCCTCCCAGTAGTGTTTCATATTCTGACTCATTGTTCATTGCTTAGAATTTGAAATTTATTGCATGTTCTATTTTTTCGCCTGTTGGTGTTCAGACCACAATTCTGGCACCGCAGTCGTTGCAACCCGCCGAACTATCTACATGTACCTGCCACCATTTTTCTTCGTCTACCGTCCCCGACTGGGTTAGCTCTGCTAAAAAATCTGCCACTACCTGTCCCTTTATTGCCCTTACGGGTATTATGTTGATATAGAACTCACTCAATTCTACCGCCCATTTGTTAATCTTCCCGATACATCAGGCTTATGTAGCAGTTGTAATAGCGGATATTGTTAAAGTAATAATCAATTAGTTGGTTAGAAAAGTAGTTAACAATAACAGAGTGTAATTAGTATAAATAAACACTCAAATCAAATATAAAATCACACAGTCTTTGACCCATCTTTTGTGTCGTCTCTGACTCGTCTTCTTCCTCCCTCCAATCATCGTCGATCGATCTTCTATCATGGTATCATTCGCCTAGTAAATTCTGGGAGCTCCACATCTCTGATTTTGGAGTTTTCTACCAGCGTCGCCGTCGATTATTGTTTCTTCATTCCGCTGTGCGATCGAGTTCCGGGTTTTCCCTAACCGATCCCATTTCCGGCTTTCTCTGTTTACACGATTAACGACGAACGACGAACAACGAACGCGATTCCATTTCCGCTGCGCAGAAGACGATGAACGGAGCACAAGGGGAAATCATTTCTTCGAAACACGCGACTCAGTCGCCTGGAAAAGTTGTTATGATTAAACAACTGAAATGTGTAACGCTGGAGGAGGATAACTACTTCAGCTGACGTGCCCAGTTCTCGGCGTTGCTCTGAGGCTATCGGCTACTGGACTACGTAGAGGAGAAAATCGAGATCGTCGACGGATCGTCTGAAAAACAGCAAGACAAGATCATCTTGAGCTGGATGCTGTCCGCGATGTCTCCGGCGATTCTACCTCAAGTAGCGGCTCTGAACACCAAACACGAGGTATGGGAATCTCTCCGGCAAACTCACTCGTCAGACTCAGAGACCCGAGTTCTGCATCTACGAATGAAATTACAGACTGTGAGAAAAGGAAGCATGACTATGACGCAATATATCAAACACATTGCGATCGCTAAAGATAGGTTGGCGGCGGCCGGCGGCCGGCGAGAAGCTCCGTGACTCGCAGATAATACTCATCGCGCTCGGAGGACTAGGTGCGGAGTATAAAGCCTTCATGACTTCCATTTCAACACGATTCGATCACTCCATGACATTCAATCAATTCCAACAACTTCTAATAGACCAAGAACTTCAAGATGAACAAACTCAAAGTCTTGAAGCAAATGCCGTAACAAAACTCAACAAGAACGAGGACAGAAGCTACAACAATAAAACTTCACCATGTTAGATATGCTCTCGCAAAGGACATGGTGCTCTGAATTGCTATAACAGAGCAAACTTCACAAAGTTTCCGCCTACTCACAACAAAAAGTTAATTCCTATTGGAATCGGTACTTGCTCCTTCAGCCAACGTCGTCTCACTGTGGTATCCAGATTCCAGAGTGACTATACATATAACGGCTAATGGTAAGCTACTTAATTTTTCAGAAAATTATAAGGGGTCGGAAACAATTGTAGCAGCAAATGGGGAGCCAATGACTATTACAGGATCAGGTAAAAGCACACTGATTTGCAAAGGAAAGGAGTTTCGGTTAGAGGATGTACTAATAGTTCCTCAAACTTCTAAGAATTTGCTTTCTATTCACCAATTGTGCACTGACAATCCCGTCTCTGTTGAATTTGATAAACAGAGGGTAAGGATTCACGACATCACAACTAAAGAAATAATAGCAGAAGGTAAGGAAGAGGCAGGACTCTATCATTTACCGATGAGGCCTTCAGGAAGAATAGAATCACTGACGTGTGAAAAGATTTCAGCCGAACGTTGGCATGCCAGACTGGGACACCTGAATAAACAGTCAATGGAAAAATTAAACGAAATAAATGTAAAATCATCGGAATGTAAAAATATACTAATGTGTGACTCATGCTTGTCAAATAAATCAACTTCCTTACCACACAAAAACAGCAACACAATTTACTCGTTTCCTCTAGATCTAATCTTCACGAATATTTGGGGTCCAGCCCAGTCGTGTCGGCAGAAGATTTTCGTTATTACGTCAACTTCGTAGACGCCTCCACCAATTACAATTGGGTGTTCCCGTTAAAAAGCAAAGTTGACGTAGGAACGATCTTCCAACAGTTTCAAAAATATGCTGAACGGCAATGTGGAACTCAGATCAAAGAGGTCCAGTCTGATAATGCTATGGAATTCAAGAAACTTGCCAAGAGTCTAGAAAAATCAGGAGTTGGGTATCGATTTTCAGCCCCATACAATCACCAACAAATGGGTTCGGTCGAAAGGTGGCACAGGCACCTGATAGATACAACTCTCACAATGGTACAACATGCCAGTATACCAGTCGTATACTGGGACTATGCAGTATTAACGGCAGCACACATATATAACAGGAATCCATCAAAATTTTTTAATAATACGTCGCCGTATGAGGCTCTGTTCCAACGAACTCCGGACTACCGGAAATTACGAGTATTTGGGTCAAAATATTATTCATGTCTTCGCAGTTACAGGGAAAACAAATTGTCACAAAAATCAATTCCGTGTGTGTTCTTAGGGTATCCACACAATCAGGACGCATATATGTGTTACGATCCCGTCGGCCGGAAGATGTATATCTCAAGAGATGTTCGTTTCAATGAAGAAGACTTTACGCTAAATAAATCATTATGCGAGAAAGAAAAAATAAATGTCTCAAATTCACAAATCAAGAAACGAACTACCTACTGCCTTATTTTTCAAAATCATTTGGGAAAGGGGTCGGACCAATTGTTAACCGGACACAATCAACCAACTGAACCAAGTTCGAAAGAGGTATCAGGCAATCAATCAATAGAAGAATCAGTGAATAAAAGGGGAGCGGATCCAAGTGTATCAATTAATTCTAACCCAAATGAGGTCAACGAAACATTGGGTCCAAATACGTCAACCCACAACGAATCAGATCAGGTGCACACAAGCGCAACCTATGAAGAGTCACTGCCGGATTCCACGACAAGTTCTGGATACCCAAACACATTCTCACCGTCAACAGAGAATACGTCATCAGAAATTCAAATAGACAATACACGGGAAGAAATCCCCGGAAATCGGCCGGTCACAAGAGCATCAAAAGGGATAGTAAAGCCAAACCCTTGATACGCGCTTTCGGTAACAGCCATCGGCATACCACGATCTCCAAAAACAACTATGCTAGATGAAAACTGGAAGTTGGCAATGGAGTCGGAGTACAATGCTTTAAAGAAAAATCAAACTTGGGTATTGATAGACAAGTCACCAGAGGACAATGTTATTAATACAAAGTGGATTTTTAAAATCAAGCAGCGCGAAGATGGTACCATCGAGCGATACAAAGCTAGGTGGGTGGCCAACGGAATGAGACAGATCGAAGGAACAGACTACACACATACGTTCAGCCCGGTGGTGAAGGCAACTTCAGTCCGACTAGTTCTCACATTGGCAATTAGCAGAGATTGGGTACTCAAACAAATTGACATTTCAAACGCCTTTCTTTACGAGGAGATTAATGAACGCATAGTGGTTACACAGCCAGCCGGTTTTGAAGATCCGGAGCATCCTATCCAAGTGTGCCTACTCAAGAAAGCACTCTACGGACTGAAACAGTCACCCCGGATGTGGTACTGGAGACTACGAAATTTTTTAACAGATATCGGATTCAAAGAAAGTTTTGCGGACCCATCACTGTTTATATGAGGTCAAAACAATGAAACAATATTCCTATTCGCATACGTCAATGATATAGTAATAACGGGATCACGAAAGAAAAAATAGAAGAAGTCACAACAAAATTAGCAAACGAATTTGCACTAAGGGAATTAGGGGAGTTATCATACTTTCTTGGAATTCAGGTCCGACGTACCAAGAAAACACTCTTCCTATCCTAGCAATAGTACTTGGTGAATCTATTGGAAAGCTGCGACTTGACAAATCTAAAACCGTCAATTACTCCGATGAAGCCCAACAAGAACTCTTCTCAGAAGAAGCTTCTATCACTCAATCTACGGAATATCGAAGAATAATTGGATCACTTCAATACCTCACGTTAACTCGGCCGGACATCCAATTTTCAGTAAACAAGTTAGCACAGTTTATGATGGCACCAAAACCATTACATTGGGTTGCGTTGAAAAAGATACTACGCTACCTATCTGGAACCCAAACATTTGGAATAACACTAAATGTAGTAACAAACTTCACCCTCACCGGCTATTGTGACGCGGATTGGGGGGCGACACGAGCGATCGAAGGAGCCAAACAGGAATGTTGATATACTTAGGAGAAACTCTAGTAAACTGGTCATCACGCAAACAGGTCACGGTGGCCAGATCAAGCACCGAAGCCGAATACAAAGCAATTGCAAACACGTTTGAAGAATTGCAAGCAACAAAATCGTTACTTACGGAACTTGGGGTAGCAATTCAAACACCAATGAAATTACTCGGTAATAATCAGGGGGCAACATTTGTGGCAAACAATCCTATCTGTTACACAAAGCTCAGGCACGTAGCAATGGATTTACATTTTGTACGGGAAAAGACGGACGCAGGGGAGATAGAAGTTAAACACTTTTCTGGAAAGCTACAGCGAGCAGACATCCTAACAAAAACACTAAAGCCGATGTACATCAAAGATTACGAGTCAACCTCGTCGGAGAGTCCCTGTCGGTTGGGGGGGGCGTGTTAAAGTAATAATCAATTAGTTGGTTAGGAAAATAGTTAACAATAACAGAGTGTAATTAGTATAAATAAGCATTCAAATCAAATATAAAATCACGCAGTCTTTGACCCATCTTTTGCGTCGTCTCTGACTCGTCTTCTTCCTCCCTCCGATCATCGTCGATCGATCTTCTATCAGATATTCTGTTGGGATAATAATTGGATGTGCTTGAAAATATGGTTTTAATCTTCTCGCTGCTGACACCACTGCCAACCCGAACTTTTTAATCTGGGGATACCTTGCTTCTGCGCCCTACAGGGTCCTGGAATAATAATAAACTGGTTTATCGATTCCATCTCTTTCTGATATAAGAACTGCGCTCACTCCGCTTTCGGTTGCTGCAACGTACAGCTTGAGTGGCTCCCCCGGTACTGGTGGTTGTAACATCGGTAAATTTCTCAACTGTTCTTTCAGTCGTTCGAATGTTTTGGCGTGTTCGTCTGTCCATGATATTTTTGGATTTGCAGATTTCATTAATTTGAAAAATGGCTGCAAAGTATCTGCCCCTCTCGCCATGAAACGACTCAGTGCATTTATCTTTCCATTCAATTTTTGTATGTCCTTGATTGTCTTTGGTGGTGTCATAGATATTATTGCATCTACCTTTTCTGTACGGGTTGTAATCCCGTGCGGTGTGATTTTGAACCCTAAGAAATAGCCTTCTGTGACTCCGAAGGCGTACTTCTTTGCTTTCAACCGCAGACCTGCTTTTTAAATGTTTTCTAAGGTTTCCCGTAAGTCTTCGAAGTGCCGTGTGGCTGACTTTGAGCACACCAAGATGTCATCCACATATACTTCAACGTTTCTTCCAATTTTCTCTTTGAAAATTTTATCCATTGCTCTTTGGAACGTCGCCCCTGCATTTCGTAGACCGAACGACATTACCTTATAACAAAATGTACCTGCGTCGGTTATAAAAGAAGTTTTATCTTCATCTTCCTTTGCCATGGGAATTTGATTATACCTTGAGTGTGCATCAATAAAGCTTAATAATTCACAACCTGAAGCCCTGTCGACTAGATGGTCTATTGATGGGAGAGGGTAAGAGTCCTTCGGGCATGCTTTATTCACGTTCGTAAAGTCTACGCACATTCTCCATCCCCCGTCTGTTTTTTTTACCATCACAACATTTTACAACCACTCTGGGTATTTGACTGGACACACGAAATTTGCTTCTAAAAGTTTATTTACTTCCTCCGTTGTTGCATCCTTTCTCTCGCCTCTTAGGAGTCTCATTTTCTGTCTGACTGGTTTCGCATTGCTTCCTACTGATAGTTTGTGTTCTGCTAAACTTCATGCGAGACCTTTTAATTCTCCTACGCTCTTTGCGAATACGTCTTCGTATTCTTTAAGCAATTCAGTTAAGTCTTTTTTTGTCTCGCCCGGAAGTTCTGCTCCTACTTGCACTGTGCTATTCTTTAATTCTATTGCCGTTGTGGCTGAAGCGGCTTCTGGTTTTGGGTGTTCTCCCTTTGCTATGTGCGGGAGACTTTCTTTGTCGTGAACAGTCGCCATTATTTGCTCAGTCGAATTCATGTAACACTCTCTTGCTTTCCTCTGTGAGCCTCTGACAGTGCAGATTCCTGCATCCGACGGGAATTTTAAACATTGATGAAAAGAAGATGTGATTGCTCCTAACGTATGTAGAGCCACCCTGCCCAGGATTGCATTATACCCGGCCGAGAACGGTACTACTGAAAATTTAACTACTATTGTAGTTGCTTGTGTATGTCTCCTTAATGTTACTGGGAGATCGATTGTTCCCACTATATGTACTTCTGCTTGCCCAAAATCAGTTACCGGTGTACCACATGAGCCCAAATCTTCTCTATTGAAGCCGAGTTGATCGAACGCGCTCCAATATAGTACATCTACTGATGCTCTCGTGTCTACTAGAACTCTGTTCAACTTTACCTTTTGTCGATCTTGCCTTTGGACAATGGGTGTGATTACCAGTGGGTCATGATGGGGGACTGTGATCCCTACAAGATCCTCGTCAGAAAAATGTATTTCGCCCGACTCCTTCGCTTTTTTACATCCGGCCGTACGGTCTAGATTTTCAGCGTATCTCTTCCCTTCGGGACCGGTTCCTCCTCTCGACGCTTCTCCTCCTGCAATTGTTAAAATTTCCCCAATGCTGCCTCCTTCCTGTTCATTTCTGATGGTGTGGCGTCCGACTGGTGCCATTGCCGTACGGTGCATTGGGGACCCCTGAGGAACCTGTCGTACCTGTGGGCTTTCCTGTATAGTCTGTGTTTTCTCGATTGCTCTTGCTAACGCCCAACACTCGTCTGTTGTGTGGCCTCTGTCCTCATGATACTCATAATATCTACTTGCATCTCTGAATATTACAGTGTCTACCCGCATGGACCGTGGTTCCGGTAGTGTTCCCCTCTCCCTCAGGTTTAAAAATATTTGCCTTTGATTTGGCAACGGTATTGGCCTGGGGGGTCCTCTAAAAAAATCTTCCGCCGGGGGTCCTCTTCTATATGAATTCTCTTTGAAGGGTGTTTCCCTCTGTTGTCCCTCTTTAGGGTGTTCTTCAAATATGTTTTCTTGTCTGCTTTCTACTCTTGGATTCCTTTGTTAAAAATTTCTGTCGGGTTGTGCCCTTGCTCTTTGATGAATTTGTTTATATTTTTCTTCGTGGTACTCTTCTACATTTGATTCCTTGTATGACCTTTCCATTGCTTTCGCGAAAGTTACTGGTGGATCCCGTACGAGATCTCCTGAAACCTCGTTGGTCGCAACCCATTTATTAACGCCATTAACACTGCCTCCTCTGTACATACCACTCTATGTATTGCCGTCGCAAACCGATCCATGTATTCGCGCGTTGATTCCTGGTCCCCCTGCCTAACCGTAAGTAATACTGTATTTAGCCCTTTCCTCCTTATTTTGTGCCCGAACATAATTTTAAACGCTCTTTCAAGGTCCTCAAATGAATTTATACTTCCTGTCGGTAAATTTCTGTACCAACTTACTGCTTCGCCCCTAAGGGTTCTTCTAAACATCCTACACCAGATATCCTTCCGCCTTGTTGTGTCTTCCATTTCCGTCCGGAACGAATGGATATGGTCTTCTGGGTCGGTTTTTTCTTCGTATACTGTCATTTTAGGGGCCCGCCATCCTTCTGGATATTCCTGTGATAGTAAATGTTGTGCAAGTGCTTCTTCATTCCCCCTTCGTACAGGTTGGTTTTGTATTCCCGTACGGGGTAATCGTGCAGATAAAACGTTGCTTCTCCCTAAAAACTGCATGTACCTATCCGTCATTAGTGTGGATATTCTATTCTGCATCTGCCTTTGGTTATTTTCTAGTCCTGTTATAATTGATAAAAGACGAGTATTTTCTTCTACATTTTGTTCCCTTCATAACTGTCTACTTCTATACCTTTCGGGCATGGGTGAGTACGATCTACTGCGTTCTGGTGTACTGGAATGCGCTTCACTGTTTTGTATTCTATTGACTGATTGGGGGTTATTTCCCGCTCGTTGTTGGGGGGTGCAAAGTTCTTACCTGGTGTCCTCATAAATTGTTCTGATCGGACTGCGGATTTCCAGTATGAAAGGCGCTTGTTGATTTTCTCGGCCAACCGATAGGGGCTGACTTGCACCAATCGTTGCCGTGCCTTCTCGGTTTTCCGCCTGGTTAATCCACTCTGGCTGTTCTGAATCCATACCGCCGGTTGCGTGTTCGATTCACGTCAGGTTTATTGGATCGAGATCCGAGGCTATAAGGGGGGATAATAGCCTCTTTTCGATTAATGCAAGTTAATAGCGGAATTACCTGCACACACTTAAGTACACAAATGGTTGTATAATAATAATAGTATAATATTGTTAGCAATATAATACTATTATATAATTTCAAAGAATATAATATTATATCTTATAATATTATATATTGGACTTGCCTTTTGTTCTTTAAGTTTACTACAATATATAAATACGTAGTCAACTTTTCAGATGGTGTTTTATAAACAACTATAGTATATGAATACTAAGTTATATTATAAACACAAGTTATATTATAGAGTAAATGACCAGATAACTGGATATATGATAAGCAAGTAAATGACCAGATAACTGGATATATTGATGAACAAGTAGATGACCAGATAACTGGATATATATATGATAAGTAAATACTTGAACAAATATGAATAAAGCAATGAATATAACCTCAGATGGTTGACCAGATAACTGGATGAGGGATCTGCGTAAAGTAGTCAACCTCTGTATTTGACCAGATAACTGGAAGAGGGTCTTTTTAATTAAGTGTTGTTTTTAGATAAAAGATAAAACTATAATTAACAGAGAATAACACAAGAGATTTATACTGGTTCACCCAAACAAGGGCTAGTCCAGTCCCGACCAACTGCCGGAATTCACTCGCCTAAAGGTAATGGCAAAACCTTTCTAAGCTTTAAGGCTACTTCGCTTAGGAACCAGTCTTTTACGGGTAGACTCACACCTTAGAGTATCAAGGGCACTCTTAAGAACCTCTAACTTTTACGGGTAAGTTAGTACCTTAGAGTATCAAGGAACTCTTAAAAACCTCTCTAAGCTTTAAGGCTACTTCGCTTAGGAACCAGTCTTTTACGGGTAGACTCACACCTTAGAGTATCAAGGGCACTCTTAAGAACCTCTAACTTTTACGGGCAAGTTAGTACCTTAGAGTATCAAGGAACTCTTAAAAACCTCTGAAATCTTTAAAGGTAGACTCAACCTAAGAGTTTTCCCGGAAACTCTATAAAACCAAACTAGAGCTTTATGGTTGAGCTCACAAACCTTCTCTAACACTTTGGTACTATTGAGACAACCCTCTCAACCAAAGTGGACACACACAAGAGGTGATTAGAGGAGTGGAATATTAAAGCAAACAATACTTCTTACTTGTAAAGATGAACAAGAAGATTAGAAGAAGTTGGAGAGCTTTTGAAGCTTTGGAAAGCTAGGACACTTGAGCACTTGAAAGCTTGGAAGCTTGGAGGCAAAAACGTGTGGGCAAATGTAGAGTGAAAGCTCTTGAGTTTGTTTGTAGTGTGGTGAGTGAAAATGAGGGGATTACCCTTCTATTTATAGCCTTGGCCACTCAATGTCCACCCTTGGATCTTCAATGGATGGCTCCTTGATTTCTCACATAAATCCAAGCTTTGTCTTTGAATAGTGTTTTCCTTGGATAGTGTTTTGTCCCCTTGTTGGAGAATCTTATCTTTGTTGGAGAATCTTATCTTTGTATAAATTCAAACTTGAATAGTGTTTTGTCCCCTTGGAATATTATACCTTGAATAAAGTGTCAAAAGATAATAATAATAATATTCAAGGTGAAATGCAATTATTCCAAATAATAATATTCAAGGTGGAAATGCAATTATTCCAATTAATAATATTCAAGGTGAAAATGCAATTCTCCCAATTAATAATATTCAAGGTGAAAATGCAATTCTCCCAATTTGACTTTTTAACTTTGACTTAAACCCTTAACTCAAATGATTAATTAATTAACTGGAGTTAGGTTTATTATCGATTGACTTATTTAACCCCTATTGATTAATATTGTAATTAGGGTTTAAATTGACATGATTAAAATATAATCCTATGTCGACAATTTTGATTCTACATTCTCCCCCTTTGTCGATGGCATATATGTTTTAACTCATGTCTAATCAATATTCTATTTTACCCTTATGAGCATGCTCCCTCTGAATTATTGACCCATAATATTCAATTTAAAAGCAGTGGATCATGCATGATTTCTCCCCCTTAAAACAATAAGGTATCGACAAAGTTAAAAATAGATACCTGTGAAGTATCTCCCCCTTAATGATAGGACATATCTAATTTGTGGAGAAAATAAAATTTCATACCTCATTGAGCTTTAATCACAAATTCGATTTGTGTGGTTGACCAAATGTGACGTCTTGCTTATAAGAGTGTTAGTCAATCATAAAGGAGAAATAACATGTAATTTATGCTCATTGATAAAATATTGGATTTAAGCCAATTTTGATATACATTATAAGGCAAGTATGATATGATAATTTAGATTGCCTTGTGCTAAGATCATGCAATGAATAATAATCCATGTGTGTGTTATGGATGAAGATGATCTTAACATGTATGGATTAAAGATTTTATAATGTTATAATCCATAAGATATTAGTGAATGATATGTATAAATCCATATTATTCACTAATTACTTTAAGGAGAAATTGAGTATTTAAAATTTTAAAATCTATGTCTTAGTGACAAATATAATTATGTAAATATTCACTAAGTTTTAAAAGATTTAAAATTTTCATTTCAGTCCTTAAAGCCTTAGTAGTAAAACTTCACTTAAAACAAAATTTCATTTAAGCCCTTTGAAGTTATAATAAATACTTAGATTAATACTTGAATTATTTCATTTAAACCTTGGAAGTATTAACTAATTCTAAGCACTTTTCAATTTGAAAACTTCATGTAAATATAAATTTTAAGTCCCTGAAGTTTTAACTAAATATTTATTCACTGTAAAGATATCATTTTGACTCTTAAGTTTTAGTGAATCTATTAAAACTTAAAAACTTCATAAACGATTTACGTTTAAGTCCTTGAAGTTTCACAAAACTTTATATTCACTGAAAAATATAATTTTAATCCTTAAGTTTCAGTGAATCATTTTAAACTTAGAAACTTCAAACATAATTTATGTTTAAGCCCTTGAAGCTTCTAGTTTATCCATACAACCCTTAAATATTTGAATCTCTAAAAGATCTTGAAGATATGGAGTTAATCATATTTATTTAATGGTTGAATTTTTGATGATTCTTGATAATGAACTATTTGAGAATCATATCTACTTTTAAGTCTTTAATACTTAGTGAGAAATTGATTTTTCATTGAAGTTTTTCACTAAAAATAAAGCAAGCTTAGGTCTATGGTTAGACCTTAAACAAAACAGACTTAAACAAAGTAGAAACATCTATTTAACAGATGTTGCAGTGGTGTTTGAACACCATCGATCAAACTAAAAAAGAACATCTAAATCAGATGACATCGAGTGGGCATAGCAAGCTAATCAAAACCATGGTTGATGGTGTTAGCTTCCTCAGTGGGAACTTTTAACATCTCGATTTGATATTGCAAGTCTGCGATCAGAATTCCTTGGTTTTTAATACTTGATTCCAGCACTTTAATCCTTGATTTTGCCTCATCGATCTCTTTAAACAGGTGAGTAGTTATCTCAGATTGACTTACTTGCTTCTTCCCTGTGATGAGATCCATCACCTTTTTCCAGTCTGGATCATAAGAATCCATTTTGAAGATGGTAGGAATGGGTGAGAAAGGAAGGTTTTGGTTTGAGAGTGAACAACCTAGTATTTATAGATGAAGCTTTTAGGTTTCCAAGAATTTCTTGTTTTTGGTTTGACTAAGCCATGAAAAATCGTTTTATCTTGTAGTCTCCTTCTCAAAAGAGAGTTCTTTAATTTCCCATGTACTGACATGACTTGTTAGATTTAACAAGTAATGAGATTTTGAAACTATCATCTAAGAGCTAGCTAGGATCTTAGCAAGGCTTGTATTTTAGTGGCTTGTAACCAGAATAATATTTAATTTAAAACATACCTTTTGGTGGCCTTCAATGCATTCTTTGCACTATACACGATAGTCCATGCTCCTAGCTGTCGTGAGTGACTAGTTGCGACAGGTTTGCTAGATGAAGTTGCAACATCGATGTTGTAGAATGTGCAGAAGACGATTCTCAATACCATGAGGTAAGGTTTGGATTACCAATACCATGTGATGTTGATTTTGCTCAAGATATGACATAATGCAGTATGGGTGCAACATAATATTAATTTCATAATTTTTCCATAATTTTTCCATACATGTAAGTGATGACATGTCATATGCATGAGTCAATTTAAACAGTAGTAAAGACATGACATATTTTGGCATAATCATTTCATAAAATTATAATTTTCATTGTATACACATCGTTTGTTCACTTGTAGATCATGTATGTGAATGATAAGCATGTCCATGTAAACAACTATTTATAGTAGCATGCAATGTATTAACAGCGTTCAATTGTAAGCATGCATCTAATTTATAGTAACATGGCATATACGATAGTCATGCATTCAAGTTAAACTCTTCACGTTATGCATGCAAATGATGAATTATATGTATATACTTAGTCATGTAAATCTTAGATTTGTAAATTCATGCATACGTATATTCATTTTACTGTGATCAAAGTTATAACGATATTCAAGTGAAGAATAAAACTTGAGATGCATTAACTCATAACTAATCAAATTTCACTAAGCTCACATATACCCATAGATCTTCTGATTTTTGAATGAACTTCTTGATCTAAAGGTTTAGTGAAGATGTCAGCCATTTGATCTTCAGTAGAAATATATTCTAGGCATATATTTTTCTTTTCTACATGATCTCTAAGGAAATGATGTCTGACATCAATGTGTTTAGATCTTGAATGTAACACAGAGTTTTTTGATAAACAAATTGCACTCTTGTTGTCACATTTAAGAGCTACTGTTTCTAAAGCTATATCGTAGTCGGATAATGTTTGTTTCATCCACAAAATTTGAGTGCATGCATTAGATGCTGCCATATATTCTGCTTCAGTTGTGGATAAAGCAATACTATTTTGCTTTTTACATGACCATGCTACGAGTGAGCTTCCCAACAGAAAGCATGTTCCACTAGTGCTTTTTCTGTCAGTCTTGCATCCACCAAAGTCAGCATCACAGTATGCTGTCAGTGTGAATGAGTTGTCCTTAGGGTAGAATAATCCAAGTGTAATTGTTCCTTTGATATACCTGATTATTCTTTTAACCGCTTTGAGATGTGACTCTTTTGGGTCTGATTGGAATCTGGCACATAAGCAGACTGCAAACATGATGTCTGGTCTACTGGCTGTTAGGTGTAGCAGTGATCCAATCATTCCTCTGTATTTCTTAATGTCTACTGATTCCTACATCTTTGTCCAATTTAAGAGTTGAACTCATCGGAGTTGGCATAGATTTAGATTCAGTCAAGTCAAATTTCTTTATCAATTCCTTAGCATATTTGACTTGACTTAGGAATATTCCATTCTCCTTCTGTTTGACTTGTAGACCTAAGAAAAAAGTCAACTCTCCCATCATACTCATTTCAAATTCGTCTTCCATTTGTTTGGAAAATTTCTTACATAGAGTATCATCTGTTGATCCAAATATAATGTCATCAACATAGATTTGAATTAGAATAATGTCACTTTTGACATTTTTAATGAACAATGTATTATCTATACTCCCCATTCTAAATTCCTGAGAAGTGAGAAAGTTTCTTAGTCTTTCATACCAAGCTCGGGGTGCTTGTTTCAGACCATAGAGGGCTTTCTTAAGTTTAAGGACATGATCAGGGTTTTTGTAATCTTCGAAACCAGGGGGTTGTCTAACATATACTTGTTCATTGACTATTCCATTCAAGAATGCACTCTTTACATCCATTTGATATAATTTGAAATCTTTGTAACATGCAAAGGATAGGAGCATTCTGATAGACTCTAGTCTAGCTACTGGTGCAAAGGTTTCATCATAATCAATTCCTTCTTGTTGATTGTATCCTTGCGCAACCAGTCTAGCTTTGTTTCTGACTATAGTTCCATCTTCATCCAGCTTATTTCTGAATACCCATCTTGTCCCAATGATTGATGTATCTTTTGGTTTTGGAACTAGTTCCCATACATCATTTCTCTCAAATTGGTTGAGTTCTTCTTGCATAGCTTGAATCCAGTAGTTGTCGTCGAGGGCTTCATCAACTTTCTTGGGCTCAATTTGAGAGACAAAACAGTCAAGAACACTGTTTCCTTGAATGGATGATCTGGTTTTAACGCCAGCTTGATGGTCACCAATGATTTGATCAGTGGAATGTGGATTCCTGAGCAGCCTGTTGGATTGAGGCTCAAAGACTTCGATTTCGTCATTGGTAGTTTCTTCAGTTGGAATGATGATTTCTTCTGGAACTATTTCATCTTCTTCTACAATGGTTGTCTGAGTGGATTCATCAAAGTCAACGTGTAATGATTCGATCATTATATGTTTTTCTTTGAGAAGAATTTTGTAGGCTTTGCTCCTTCTAGAGTATCCTACCAGGATACCTTCATCAGATTTCTGAGCAAATTTGTCTTGGTTGCCTCTTGTTCGGAGAACATAACATTTGCATCCAAAGATCTTGAAGTGTGAGACTTTTGGCTTTCTTCCATTCCAGATCTCATATGGAGTTTTGTTCAAGGTTTTTCTAATAATCACCTTGTTTAATATATAACAGGCTGTGTTAACAGCTTCTGCCCAGAGATACTGTGGTGAATCATGTTCTTGTAACATGGATCTACTCATCTCTTGTAGAGTTCTGTTTTTCCTTTCAACAACTCCATTCTGAGGGGGTGCTTGAGGAAAAGCAAATTCTTGTTTTATTCCATGAGTTTTGCAAAATTCTTCGTACTCAGAGTTCTCGAATTCTCCTCCATGATCACTTCTGATTCTTTTTATGAGAACATCCTTTTCATTTTGTACACGTGTACAAAATGATGAGAACTCGTTGAATAAGTCACTTTGATTTCGTAAGAAGAAAACCCAAGTAAATCTTGAGTAATCATCTACTATTACATACGTAAACCTTTTTCCGCCAAGACTTTGGGTTTGGGTTGGCCCAAATAAGTCCATGTGTAGAAGTTCCAAAGGTCTGGATATAGTAATATCTGTAAGGGATTTGAATGAGCTTTTATGCTGTTTCCCTTTTTGACAAGCATCACAGAGATTACTTTTCTCATATGCTATTTTAGGCAGTCCAGTCACCAATTCTTCTTTTGATAGTTTGGATAATCGAGAATAACTGGTGTGACCTAATCTTCTATGCCATAAAGTCTTTTCATCACTTGCTGCAATCATGCAGAAGTCATAAGTTGGCTTGGAGGGATTAAAGGTTATCGAATAAGCATTGTTTTTCCTATATCCTTTAGCAATTATAACTCCCTTGGAGTTAATGATTGAGCATAAATGTTTTTCAAATTTAACTGTGCAATCATTATCACATAATTGGCTTATGCTGATAAGATTATGTTTAATGCCATTTACTAAGTAAACATCTCTAAGAAATGGTCTATCTATATTACCTATATTACCCCTACCTATAATGGTACCTTCGTTGTTATCGGCGAACTTGACCTTCTTAGTAGTAGCCCAGTCGGTCAAGTCTGTCAGCAGACTTGAATCTCCAGTCATGTGCCTTGTGCATCCACTGTCGAACAACCATTTTGATACATGTTTTTCCTGAAAGAGTTGAATAACCTTTTGGTACCCATACTGAGTTGGGTCCAGATGAATTAACATAGTTGATTTGCTTATAATTTTTTAACTCATCCTTGGTCATCCATTTTTGTTTTGGATGATTCATCTTAGATAGATCTTTCTTTTTCTTAAGATGAATAGGTTTTCTGTAGCTAGATTCTCTTACAAAATAATCATTATAAGTTAAAGCATGTAAAGGTTTTTTAATAGGTGCATTTGATTCAAACCCTAATCCAAATTTCTTTTGACCTGAGCTTGAACCTTGCAACATGTCATTTAGCTTAGATGAACTATTTAAGAATTTTTCAAGAACATTATTCTTCTGACCTATTCTTTTGATTTGTAATTGCATATCATTACATTTTTCAGATAATTTTTGTATGGTTTCTACATGCTCAAGTATGATTTTGTCCTTAGATTCTATTTCTGTTTTGAGCATGATTGTTTCTTTTTCTTTTAACATAATATCTTCTTCAAAATTATCTATTTTTAATTCTAGCAATTCAATTTTATCATCATCTATTCCTTAGGTTGATTTTCTTCAGATTCTAAAATGTTAAGCAATTCAAAGTTTTGACTCTTAAGTATCTTAATTTTTACTTCATCTTTGTTTAATTTACTTGTGAGTTTTAGATTTCTTTCTTTCAATTGCATGCATTCTTTTTGTGATTCTTCTAATTCAATAGATTGATCTATATGTGATTTATTCATGCATTCTAGTTTTAATGACTTAGTTAATTTTTTCTCATTTTTATATTTTTCCATTAATTTTAGATATGCTTCTTCTAAAGAATTAAATCTAGTATTTGCAAAACTTACCTCAGAGTTGCTTTCATGAGCCATGAGACAATCTTCTTAATCCGAGTCGGAGTCTGCCCATTGTGCCTGATTTGCTCTTTCTTTCTTTAGCAGAGGACATTTTGGTTTGATGTGTCCAGACTTGTCGCATAGATAACAGATTGGTTCTTTTGACTCCTTGCTCATTCTTCTGTCGAACTTCTGATGACTTGACCTTGAGTCTTTCTTCTCTTTCCTTTTTTCAGATATCTTCTCAGATGATTGGTGATCATTGCTAGATCATCTTCTGATGTTTCATTGTCAGATTGACTTTTAAGAGCAATATCCTTTTTCTCTTCTTTAGCTCTAGAGATGAATCTTTCTTCTTCATAGACCATCAGATTTCCACAGAGTTCCACAACTGTAAGTTTGTTGAGATCATGAGCCTCTTGGATAGCATTCCTTTTGGAGTAGTACTTGTTTGGAAGGCTCCTCAGAATTTTGCTTACTTGCTTCTTCTCAGTTACTGGATTTCCTAGTCCAGCCAGATCATTAACTATTTGTGATAGTCTAATGTTCATCTCTGCAATAGTCTCGTCTTCCTTCATAGAGAATCTTTCGAACTGAGAGGTAGCATGTAACAGCTTGTTTTCTTTAACATGGGAGGTTCCTTCATGTAGATCCTCCAATGCTTTCCATACCTTGTGAGCTGTATCCAAGCATCGAATTCTGATGTACTCAGATTCATTGAGTGCTCCATATAGAGCATTCAATGCTCTTGAGTTGTTATTTTCCTTGAGGGTGTCCATTTCTCCCCAAGTCTCTTCATTGCTTGTTGGAATTTCATAATCCTCTAATATGATCTTCCATACTCCATTGTTGTTTGACTTCAAGTATAACTTCATCTTGTTCTTCCAGAAGTCATACTTTACTCCATCGAACCTGGGAGGTTTGTTTGACGCAAGACCAGTGTTGAATTCACCATTTGGTGCCATAGTTGTTGTTGTAAGATGTTAGTCAAACTTCAACGGTACTTGACTCTGATACCACTTATTGGATCGTGATCCGAGGCTATAAGGGGGGATAATAGTCTCTTTTCGATTTATACAGGTTGATTGCTGAATTACCTGTAAACACTTAATAAACAAATGGTTGAACAATAATGATATAGAGATATTATGACTTTGATTGATCCGAGGCTATCCGAGCAATCCTCTAATATGATCTTACTATAGTTGTTTGTAAAACACTATCAAGCAAGTTGACTCAGTATTCATATACTATGGTAAGCTTCGAAGAGTAATAATTACGTTATTATCCCCCCTTATAGCCTCGGATCACGATCCAACAAGTGTTTATTAAGTATATGAGTACTAAGTTATATTGTAAACACAAATTGTATTGTAGAGTAAATGACCAGATAACTGGATATATATGATAAGTAAATGCTTGAACAAATATATGAATAAGGATTTAAAGCAATGAATATAACCTCAGATAGTTGACCAGATAACTGGATGAGAGATCTACGTAAAGTAGTTAACCTCTGTATTTGACCAGATAACTGGAAGAGGGATCCTTTTCAATTAAGTGTTGTTTAGTTGTTTTTAGATGAAAGATAAAAACTAAAGTTAACAAAGAACAATACAAGAGATTTATACTGGTTCACCCAAACAAGGGCTAATCTAGTCCCGACCAACTGTCGGAATTCACTCGCCTAAAGGTTATGGCAAAACCTTAGAGTATCAAGGAAACTTTTAAGAACCTCTCTAAGCTTTAAGGCTACTTCGCTTAGGAACCAGTCTTTTACGGGTAGACTCACACCTTAAAGTATCAAGGGCACTCTTAAGAACCTCTAACTTTTGCGGGTAAGTTAGTACCTTAGAGTATCAAGGAACTCTTAAAAACCTCTCTAAGCTTTAAGGCTACTTTGCTTAGGAACCAGTCTTTTACGGGTAGACTCACACCTTAGAGCAGTATCGAGGGCACTCTTAAGAACTTCTAACTTTTACGGGTAAGTTAGTACCTTAGAGTATCAAGGAACTCTTAAAAACCTAGAAATCTTTCAAGGTAGATTCGACCTAAGAGTTTTCCCGGAAACTTTATAAAACCAAACTAGAGCTTTATGGTTGAGCTCACAAACCTTCTCTAACACTTTGGTACTATTGAGACAACCCTCTCAACCAAAGTGGACACACACAAGAGGTGATTAGAGGAGTGGAATATTAAAGCAAACAACACTTCTTACTTGTAAAGATGAACAAGAAGATTAGAAGAAGTTGGAGAGCTTTTGAAGCTTTGGAAAGCTAGGACACTTGAGCACTTGAAAGCTTGGAGGCAAAAACGTGTGGGCAAGTGTAGAGTGAAAGCTCTTGAGTTTGCTTGTAGTGGTGAGTGAAAATGAGGGGATTACCCTTCTATTTATAGCCTTGGCCACTCAATGTCCACCCTTGGATCTTCAATGGATGGCTCCTTGATTTCTCACATAAATCCAAGCTTTGTCTTTGAATAGTGTTTTCCTTGGATAGTGTTTTGTCCCCTTGTTGGAGAATCTTATCTTTGTTGGAGAATCTTATCTTTGTATAAATTCAAACTTGAATAGTGTTTTGTCCCCTTGGAATATTATACCTTGAATAAAGTGTCAAAAGATAATAATAATAATATTCAAGGTGAAAATGCAATTATCCCAATTAATAATATTCAAGATGAAAATGCAATTCTCCCAATTAATAATATTCAAGGTGAAAATGCAATTCTCCCAATTTGACTTTTTAACTTTGACTTAAACCCTTAACTCAAATGATTAATTAATTAACTGGAGTTAGGTTTATTATCGATTGACTTATTTAACCCCTATTGATTAATAGTGTAATTAGGGTTTAAATTGACATGATTAAAATATAATCCTATGTCGACAATTTTGATTCTACAAGGTTCACTACTGATGATATAGTATCAAGACTGTAGTGACAAATATATACAATAATCTCTCCCTCTCTCCAGTCGACCACTAGCGGTATTTATACACTTTCCTAATAGGCTGAGCCCTAATTGGGCTATACCTGTTTCAGCCCACGGGTATACCCGACTTGCTTGGGTTGATAATGACCCGTCCGGGCTAAATCGGGCCCGCCCGAGTCTCATCTGGTTTCCTTTGTTGGGTTGTTGTCCAGCTTTTGGGATGGGCATGGTCTGATGGACCAGGGGTACCATCACACCCCTAGTTGTGGATATTCCGTTGAAATATTTATTGGGACAAAGAAATTTTATGCCAAAACTTCTCTATATTTGTGGGGTTTTCCATTAATCATTTTTTTGTCAATGAAAATTTCAATTGACGTAATTTCTTCCATTTCTACATGTTTCTGGAAAAAAAATTTGAATTCCCGATCAAATTCCAAAATTGTGGGAAAATCAGCCATTTCCCGTCAATCTTGTCAAATTAATATCATTAGTTGAAAAGACTTAAAAATGGAGGAGTAAAAAATGACTTATTTTTTATGGAAATTTTTGCCAATATTTTCGGTCATTAGTTTATTAGAGATTCATATAAATAAATGAGATCCATATATTTTTTGATAAGGAATTAAAGATACCTTTGTACAAGTAGTAAAAATATAATAAAAAAACTACACCATGAGACTTGAACTCTAGACTCCGAGAGAGTAACTTATAAAACTAACGAATTTGAACAATATTAAAATATTCAATAATTAACAAACTAACAAACAAAACTAACTAATTATTTGAAGAAGAAACTTGTTATAAAATGCAAATAATTCATAACTTTGGTCATATAATAGTCCTCTTCTCATTTCCTCTTCTAAATTCCTCTTCCCCAATCCTTTCCATTAAGTAGCTTAAATTCTTTGTTGCACACACCAAAAGTAAGAATAGAGGAATGGTAAGAAGTCAATTATTTTTTATTTCTTGTAAACTTTCATTTTATTTTAATTTAGGTAGATATTGATTTTTTCTTTAATACAAAAAAATAGGATTTTGAACCTCCTCCGTGGCTTACAAAATTATTGAAATATGATTTGAAAGAGCGTTGTCATGTTTACCCAGTGTGCATAGACAATTACTATTGCATAGATTGCCAATGTAATCGTCTTTGCCATCTATGTGATCATGATCATATCAATCACAAAACTCTTCTGGTAATTTTTTCGTCTATTTTTTTATTGATATTCTTTAGAATAATTTAACTCATCTTATTGATATTGTTGTTGTTATTTATTTAGATTTTTAAGTATGATGGACAAAGTGTAGTTCGAGTGTCTGAAGTTTCCAAGTATTTCGAAATTTCTAATATTTTAATTGAAAATTGTAATGGAGATAATGTCGTCTTTCTTGAGAAGAAAGGAAATCCTCTGGTTTCAACATGCAAAGAGTGTTCATCTATTTACATCCACTCCACCAAATTTTGTAGCATTGCTTGCAAGGTTGGTATTTTTTCAATTATTTATACCTATTTTATCTATACCTATTTCTATTAATATTGAAATATTGTGTTTGATTCTCAATTTACAGTTCAAAATTGAATCCAGAAATGGGAGATTGAAGTAATTCCGATTCCCGAGCAAATTAATATTAGAGGCAATCTTATAAACATCATGAGATGTTGTTGATGAACCATCATTTAATGATCAACATATTATTAGAGGGAATCCAACTTCAAGATTAGAAGGAAATTTGGTTCAAGAAAATCAAGGAGAAAATCATTATTGGAGGCAATAACAAAAGATGTGGTTGAAGAATCACAAATTGTTGAGCAATTTACTCCTAGAGGCTATCCAACTCCAATACTAAATGTGGTTCATTATCCATCTACTATGCCAATCATTAATAGAAACAATGAAAGTAAAAGCATATTAGAAAATGTGGTTGAAGAATCTCCAACTAAATCTCCAACTATTGATCTAAACTTTAAAATTTGCAGATATGTATGAAGAGCCTCTAATTATAGACACAATTGTTATCAGAGGCAGTCAAACAGCAATATCAGAAGTTGTGGCTGAAGATCCTCCAATTCATGCGGAAATCATTATAAGAAGCAATGAAACTAGAATATTAGAAGATGTGATTGAAGAATATCCATCTACTAGGAAAATCTTATGTAGTTCTATTCAAGCTGCAAAATTTAGAAATGTGAATGAAAAATCTGCAATTAATGAGGAAATGAATATTATTAGAGGAAATCTAACTCCAAAACTAGAAGATGTGGTTGAAGAATCTCCAATCATTATCGGAAACTCCAAAATTAGACGATGCGGTTGAAGAATGTTCATCTACAAGGAAAGTCTTATCTAGTTCTTATCAAGCTCCAAGATTTCGAAATGTGGATGAAGAACATGTAATTGATGAGGAAATGATTATTACAAGAAATCAAACTACAAAATTAGAAGATGTGGCCAAAAAAACTCCAAGATTGGGAATGGACACTAAAGAACCTCCAATTGATGAGAAAATCATTATTAGAGGCAATGAAGCTCGAAAATTAGAAGATGTGATTGAAGAATCTTCATCTACTGAGTAAATGCCCAATAGTAGTGGCAATCAATACCCCAAACTAAATGATACCGATTTAAATTTCTGAAATTATATTTTTTTTTTAATATTTCACATGTTAGTCCACTTCTAAGATTAAAATTTATTCATTAAAAACATCGATTGTAAATGGAAATTTGAAATTTAATTAGTTCATTTTTTTAGATTCACTAATTACTTTCTTTTCTCCATTCAAAAATCAAATAATTCAATTGTAAATGTATATATTGTAACATAAATATAATTTTTTTCAATTTTTGAATTAGATTATTGAGAATATTTTAGAATTATCATTGTAATTTTTAGAACCCATTTTTATTTAATAATACAATTAGTATGAAACTTAATACATAATTCGGGTAATTTAGAGAACCAAACACGTACTAAATGTATATGGAAAATGATCGATCGATATGATACTTTAGTTCCTGAACAATATTGAAGATATCTTAGCATGTTCAAGGAATAGTCGTCTGATGGTGTGGCGCCTCGTGCTAGGGGACTCATACACACAACTCTCTAGTATTTCTCTCAATAACTCTAAACCCCCTCCCCTGTTGGACCAGGGGAGGTATTTATAGGAAATCTTTATGGGCCTTGTGGTCTGTTCGGTCCATGGTCTGTCTGGACGGGCCTTGGTACCAACAGTACTCCCCCTGGCCCGGGGGAGAGGGCTCCGTCCGGCCCGCTTTCCTTGGTCCGCTCAACTACCTTCTTTATGACGCTTCGTTGCTCGTGCCCCCTTCCCCTTTTCTCCATAAATAGCTGTCTCTGTGGGTTACTCTCCTAATTCTGCTGCAATTCCCTTCCGATAAGCGTCCAAGACCTTCTAGAAGAGTTTGGTCGCGAGGTGAATCTCCAGCATGCCGCGTGGACAGAGTATCTCCTGATGCCCGCCGACGTCTTTCATACCGTCGCCATGTCTGAGAGCCAGCGATTCAACTCCGTCCTGATAGACATCCATCTCCGCCTTGCCCAGCTCTACCGGTCCAACGTGTCCTTCTCTTCCAGCGTGCATGTTGCTTTCGCCGCTGCTGTTTCTACAAGCATTGTGATCTCGAGCTTTTGCTTCTCCTTGCACAGTGCTCCTTCCGCCGCTCCGGTCGGGGGAACCAACCGCCGTCGGCGTTCGCGCGGTCAACGTTGCTTTCGTGGATCTTCGTCCCTTCCAGCTAACGATTTGCGGCACATTTTTCGGGGTCGTCGGAGTTGGGCCGTTCGGCTTGCGTTTGTGCCGGATGAAGGGACCGTCTTCAGGTGATCCCTCGCCTGTTCCCAGGCATCTGCGAGCGGTCTCTCGCCCGTTTCCAGGCCTTTGCGGGCGCTTCCTCGTCTATTCCTAGGCCTCTGCGGGGGTGTTGTTCGGGGATAAATTCCTCCTCTTCCTCCTTGGTATAAAATTACCTGGAAGGGAAGTTGTGTAGCGCCCCCCCATTCGCTCTCGCCTTCCTTCTTTTTCTTTTCTTTAGTGCAGGTTTAGCTTTCGACGATATTTTGTAACTTATGGCTTGTACTTGTTGCTTTTGCTGTAACTTCTGTAGCACTTTCGGGCTTGTAATGAATTTTTTGGATAATTTATTTTGGGCATTTCGATACTTTAATTTGCTTCGGGCATTTCGACACTTTTAGTTTGAACGACTTTTTCTTCCCTGTACGTATTCGTGCAGTTGATTGTCCCGCGACGCCCGTTTTGTTGATGTGGTCCGGGTCCAACTTGAACTTAGCTCGTCCGCTGACCTTCGTCTGAATCCCCTCGATGCCATTTGGCCTTTGGGTGACACCCTTTCAGCCTTGAGGCCTCTTCCCAGCCTCCAAGGACTCTTCAACTTCGATTCCAGTTCCCGCGTTAGATCGTCGCCCAAGATAGCTCCGGCTGACACTCTTTCTGCCTGGCCGACAGGCGAGTTCGAGACTCCCTCGAATCTCATCACCCGATACTTCGGGTGGCCTGGGAACATATTGGACGTGACCTCAGGGCCTCATCGTTCGTGCCACGTCCCCTCATTTGCCCTATTTCCAGACGCATTGGGTTGTGGGCCTTATAGTACTTTTATGGGCCGCTCTATCAACCCCCCATGTCTTGGGACACCCAGTTACTCGCGATGCTTCATCTTCCGAACCTTAGACTTTATAAATACTACTACCTTTTCTCCTCTCTCGCTACTTACTTTCCTTTTTTGTCTTCCTGGTGAGACATGCCTGATTACATCAGTCACTCCCAGTAACACCCTTCAACAAGGACTAAGGTTCCGTCGCTTAATGCCGGACCCCCGGAGAGATCCACGGTTACAGGCAAGTGTCTACGTCAAGTACTCAAGTCAACACTGGGAATCGGCGACTGGGACTACCAAGTCGCCGACTCCAGAGGTGAGCCATCGATTCCAGGCCTCCGTCGTAATGGGGGAGTGAACCTAACTCCTGCGCTACAAGAGAGGTTGATTAACTTTATGGATTCCATAGAAAAAAGAGTTAGCAACCTCGAGAAAGCAAGGGGCAACAAGACCATCATCCGCGAAGGAGCGGGTGAATCTGGGTCTTACTATTCTCCATCTGCGGAGAAAAAGAGGAAATCTCCAGTGCCTCCTAAAGCAAAGGCTGGACCCTTCAAGAGTCGCACTGACAAGACTCTTACAACAAGGTTCGTAACCGTCTATGGGGTAACCGTCGTTGCGGACGTAAAGTCGCTCTTGATCAGGGTGGACTATAAACATCAGTTCTGATAGTGAACTAGATTCTAATAGTGAATCCACGCATTTTGTCGCTTCGGACAGAATCCGCATTCTGTCGCTTCGGCCAGAACCCGATTTTGATAGTGAATCCAAGCATTCTGTCGCTTCGTCCAAAATCCACAGCAAAAGTCACTCCTGATCAGAGTAGGACTATAAACACGTAGTTCCGTTGGCCTGGAACTAGATTCTGATAGTGAATCAATCCATCTGATAGTGCATAGATCACGCGGAGTCATTGTATCGTTGTAAACGCAATGTCTCGATCCCATCTTGTCGCTTTGGTCTTGATGCGGATCACCTTGCTTGGGGGGGATACTGGCGGTACACGCATGTTTCTTGTGCTCTCTTCAGGGGAGAGTACTGGTGAGACATGCCTGATTACGTCAGTCACTCCCAGCAACGCCCTTCAACAAGGACTAGGTTTCCGTCGCTTTATGCTGGACCCCCGGAGTGATCCACGGTTACGGGCAAGTGTCTACGTCAAGTACTCAAGTCAACACTGGAAATCGGCGACTGGGACTACCAAATCGCCGACTCCAGAGGTGAGCCACTGATTTCAGTCCTCGTTGGTCAGTTCTGGTAGGCTGCCAACCTGGCTCAAGGGGAATCGATGGCTTCGCCCTGAGTCGCCGACTCCCCTACCTGAGTCGTCGACTCCCCTACCTGAGTCGCCGACTCCCAGCCGTTACTTGATTTGGCCCACGCCATTATGGCACCTTTAATAGGGCACCATAATAGCGTGGGTCCCACGAGTAATGAATGAGAAACGCCCCAAAGACCCTATAAAAGGGGCCCTTGGGGGGTCCTCATTCATCAACAATTCCCCTCCACCACACTTGACTCCACACTCCAACCAGAGCAACTAAGGTGCCCGAGTCGCCGACTCCCATACCTGAGTCGCCGACTCCCCTCCTCTCTGCAGGTATATTGGCGTAGAGCGCACGTCGTGGACTCCAAAGCCTCCGGCCCTCATCGCGACCCTGCGAGCCTACTGGTAGCAGATTTTGTACTTCATCAGCTGACGCCGTTTGTGGGATAATCGAACTACGATATCCCTTTGTAATCGCGAAATTTTCTTCGCAAAGTTCAGCTCGATTCCCTCCAGATGAATCGCTGACATTGTGTCAAGAATATCGCTAATTCATACAGCAATCGCCGACTCCACCTAGTGAGTCACCGATTCCGGGTTATTCTGCTAGCTAAGAGTGTTGTCCTCGACTCGGCTCGAAAGACAAAAAACCTAAGGCCAATCGCCGACTCCACCTGCTGATCGAGTCGCCGATTCCACTTGGTTTCTTTCAAGTTAGTTCGGTCAATACCTGCGCTTCGGTTGAAATTCGCTTTTGTCATCCATGACTTCTGAAAGGCAAAAGCACGATTACCATCTGAGGAACAAAGGTAAATCCTCAGTGGTACCTGATGGGACACAAACTGTGCATCCTCAGCAAAGCAGGCAAGCTGAGAGATTCGAGGATGCTCAAACTGACTTGCCCCTTCGAACATCCATCCCTCCCACTCTAGAAGCGAGGTTGATTAACTTCATGGAGAACATGGAGCAAAGAGTTAACAACCTCGAGAAAGCGAGGAGTCAGAGGACCATCGCCCGCGAAGGAGCAGGTGAATCGGCCTCTCACAATTCTCTGTTTGCGGAGAAAAAGAAAGGTCCAGAGCCACAAAAATCAAGAGCTGGACCCAGTAAGAGTCGCACTGAGAGGACTCTTACAACACGGTTCGTGGAGGACCTCCGTCGGAAGCTGGCCGACAATCCGATCGCCAGTGGACCGATCGAATTCCTGAGAGTCAAAAGCGCTCCTTTCCAAGAGGACCTTTTGAAGGTGACCTTTCCACCAACCTGGCGGGTACCCAGAATAGAGTCGTATGATGGTTCGGGTGATCCAAAAGATCACGAAAACCTCTACCTCAATGTTCTGGAACCGCAAACCACCGACAACGCACTGCTGTGTCGAGCATTCCCCGACACTCTCAAGAGCAGTGCCTATCGGTGGTTTTTCGGTCTGCCAGCTGGATCAATCTCCAGTTTCACGGACCTCTCATCCAAGTTAATCGCCCAACATGTGGGGATGATTAGGATCAAACACAGTGCCAATGCACTGTTGGCACTGCGACAGAACAAGCAGTGGTTAAGGGATTACACGATTAAGTTCACGTCAATGATGACAGAAGTGAGCGACTTAATCCCGAGTCTGACCATAGTGGGGTACACGAATGGGCCAGTACCCTACTTCCCTTTGGCCTTGAATCTTACACTCCATAAAGTGGAGACCTTATCCGACCTCTTCCAACGAGCTCAATCATTCATTGAGGTGGAAGAGCAGAATGAAAATAAGCTAGTGGAACTTGAGAACACTAGCTTCAAAAAACCAAAGTTCGAGAAGAAGGGCTACAGTGAGAAGAACAATTTTCACGACCCCTCGAACAGATACACTGACAATGCGGCTGATTCCTTTAAAAAGGAATGGAAGCCCAAACACGATAACAAGGTGTAGCAAACCTTCACCAAACAGTCGCCAAGGGGTCCACCTCAACTATGGAAGGATCGGACCCCACTAATGATCAGTAAAGGCGAGCTGTTTGAAAAACTGAAGTTCAGAGCGGATTTGCCCGCTCCTCGCTCTATGGACCCTGCAACCAAGGATAGTCGTCAAAAAGGTGGAAAGTTCTGTAAATTCTACAAGGACCACAGCCACCCGACGGACTATTGCAAGGAGTTCTCGCTTTATGTCGAGCAACTGATCTCGAAGGGTGTACTTGGCAGTTTTGTCAAAGGATCCCGAGGGCGGGACGATTGCAAGTCTGATGACACGAAGGGGAAGCATCCACGCTCTCCTTCGCCAGACAGCGACAGTAGCGAGGACCACCCACGAAAAACCATCAATATGCTATTTGGTGGTGGATCCATTGTAAAACTAGCATAACTGAGAGGAATAGTCCAAGGAATAAGCTGTCATCCAAAGGTCCTTACATATGGCACGCGGACAATATGCAACAATATTACGCTTAGTATTGAACACATTATTCCTTAGGGCCTCTTAGTATATATGTTAGTACAAATTACAAAGTAGAATAATTAGATTTTACCTTTGTAATTTTTATTTCAATAAAGTTGACATTTTCATCTACCTACGACTCTAACTAGTACTCCGCCTTATAAATCTATTTTGTCGCTACGGCCTTAATAGATTAAAATCTGATGAAGCACGAAATCTGCTACCAGTAGGCTCGCGGGGTCGCGAGGAGGGCCGGAGGCTTTGGAGTCCACGACGCACGCTCTACGTCAATGTACCTGCAGAAGGGGAGGGGAATCGGCGACTCTCTTGGGAGTAGGCGATTCGGGCTCCAAGTATTGCTCTGGTTGGTGTGTGTCAAGTGGGAATGACCTGGGAGTAGAGGACCCCCAAGGACCCCTTTTATAGGGTCCTGGGGGACGTTTCTCCATTCATTAGCGTGGGGCCCACCCCATTAAGGTATCCTATTAAAGAGTGCCTTAATGACGTGGGCCCACCCAAGTAACGGTTGGGAGTCGGCGATTCAGGTGTGGGAATCGCCGATCCAGAGGTTCAATCGCCGACTCCCCATGAGCCTAGTGGTAGTCTACCAGAACTGTCCACGAGGCCTAGAGTCAGCGATTCACCTCTGGAGTCGGCGACTTGGTAGTCCCAATCGGCGACTCCCAGGTGCTGCCTTGAGTACTTGACGTAGACACTCCTTCCGAATTCGTGGAACTCTCCGGGGGTCCGGCATAAAGTGACGGAACCCTAGTCCTTGTCGAAGGGCGTTGCTGGGAGTGACTGACGTGATCAGGTATGTCTCACCAGTACTCCCCCCTGAAGAGAGCATGGCAAAACACTCGTGTAGCCTCAGTATCCCCCCCCCCCAAGCAAGGTAATCCGTATCAAGGCAGGAAGCGACAAGATGGGATTGAGTCATTGTGCTCACAGCGACACTAATGGCTCAGCGTGGTCCATGCACTATCAGATGGACTGATTCACTATCAGAATCTAGTTCCAGGCCAATGGAACTACATGTTTATAGTCCTACTCTGATCAAGAGCGACTTTTGCTGTGTGGATTCTGGCCGAAGCGACAGAATGTATGGATTCACTATTAGAATCTGATTCTGGCCGAAGCAACAGAATGCGTGGATTCGTTATCCGAATCGGGTTCTGGCCGAAGCGACAGATCGCGTGGATTCACTATTAGAATCTGATTCTGGCCGAAGCAACAGAATCTAGTTCACTATCAAAACTGATGTTTATAGTCTACCCTGATCAAGAGCGACTTGGTGTCCGCAACGACGGTTACCCCATAGGCCGAAGTGCAAGATGGGTCGAGATCATTAAGGTCAAAGCGACAAAATGATCTCCAAATGTTCGAAGAACTATTGAAGCCAAAGCGACAACATAATTCTTGGTCTGATTCTGGCCTAAGCGACAGAATCATGCCTGCAAAACAAAAAACAACCTGCAAAACAACTATATCAGTCTAAAGGATATATTTATTGATTTACTGACCTTGCCGTGCGGAGCTGCCTCTCATGCTGCTCCTCCTTATGCTCAATAAATCCTTGATTGATCTGTCCGAAGCGACAGATCTATCATGCTAAAAAATGTGACAGCTTCTGGCCGAAGCGACAGAAGTGCCGACTCACTATTAGAGTCTGATTCTGACCAAGGCTACAGATCCACTATCATAATCCGATTCTCGCCTCGGATACAGAACCTGCTGATTCACTATTAGAATCTGACTCACTATCAGAGTTTGATTCTTTCCAAGGCTACAGATCCACTATCAGAATCCGATTCTCGCCCCGGATACAGAACCTGCTGACTCACTATCAGACTCTGGTTCTGACCAAGGCTACAGATCCACTATCAGAATCCGATTCTCGCCTCGGATACAGAACCTGCTGACTCACTATCAGAGTCTGGTTCACTATTAGAACCTGGTTCACTATTAGAACCTTTCCTGCAAAAAAGAAAACATCCTGCAAAACAACTAGATCAGTTCGAAAACGCATATATTTATTATTGAACTTACCGTGTGATCTACCTTTCGTGATGTCCCTCCTTTGCTCAAATTTGTCCTCGGTAAATCTGGCTGAAGCGACAGATTTTACCGTGCTCAACTTCTTTGACGACCTCTGGCCGGAGCGACAGAAGTGTCGGGAGAGCTTGTGATACTCCCCCTCGAAATGTGACGACTTTTATCTAAATAGACAGAAGTGTCGGGAGAGCTTGTGATACTCCCCCTCGAAACGTGACGACTTCTATCCTATAGACAGAAGTGTCGGGAGAGCTTGTGATACTCCCCCTCGAGATGTGACGACTTCTATCCAATAGACAGAAGTGCCGGGAGAGCTTGTGATACTCCCCCTCGAAACGTGACGACTTCTATCGAATAGACAGAAGTGTCGGGAGAGCTTGTGATACTCCCCCTCGAGATGTGACGACTTCTATCCAATGGACAGAAGTGCCGGGAGAGCTTGTGATACTCCCCCTCGATATGTGACGACTTCTATCCAATGGACAGAAGTGCCGGGAGAGCTTGTGATACTCCCCCTCGAAATGTAACGACTTCTATCGAATAGACAGAAGTGTCGGGAGAGTTTGTGATACTCCCCCTCGAAAATTGTGCCCTTGTGACACACAAACCTTTGTGACGAGTGTTTTTCGAAGTATGTGACTGTCGGTGAACTATCTATTGTTTTTTCCTTTGCTAATCTTTCATATAAATTACCCTTCAAATTGTAACTAAGGCCCGAAACTAGATTCACAAGTCGTAATTTAGCCACTCTGGACGTAAATTAGACTCTGCTAACCCTATTGCTAGCCACTCTGGGCGTAGACTTGGTCGTACGAATCGTAGCTCAGCCTATGGTTAAATTTATGGACAATTTATACCTCTAGACTAGCGTCGTGTTACTAGAGATAGAGTAAACGACGAATCAGAGATATTCGACACTCAAAGGTTGCCTTGAAATTCGGAACCTTAACGATGGAGAGAGCTTGTGATACTCCCTCCTGAAGTATGATGACTTCTGGCCGAAGCGACAGAAGTGTCGGGAGAGTTTGTGATACTCCCCCCTTGAAATTTGACAACTTCTGGCCGAAGTGACAGAAATGTCGGGAGAGTTTGTGATTCTCCCCCTTGAAAACTTGCACTTGGGGCAGTTTTAGTGTTATTTTACCCGGAATCGGCGACTGGAGTTTGTGATACTCCTACCAGTCGGCGATACCTATGGTTTGGGTAACTGTAGGGGGTATTTTTGTTTTTTACCCCTGCGAGTCGGCGACTACCTCTGTGAGTCGGCGACTCCTAGTGTAACCGTCGGATCTTTTTGGGAGATCCTTGGGATATTTGGAAGATATACGGGGAATATTTGTAAAATCTCCCAATAAGGAAATTTTTCTCACAGTGCTGTGAGTTTTTGCCTGGAGTCGGCGACTGCCCTGTGTAGTCGGCGACTTGGCGTGATTCGGGGGATTTGGAGATCGATTCTTGATCTCAAATTTTGCAAATTTTGGGTTTTCTGGGGGATTTTTGCAATTTTCCCAAGGGCTATAAATAGTGGAGAGGTTTTCCCCAAAACCTCACAACACCTTTTGCCACTCTTAAATCGCCTAAACCCCCACATTTTTCAATCGCCGATTCCCCAGTTTTCAACCTTAGAATCGTCGATTGCCCTCATGTCTACCCCCGATTCCCCTTTGTCCATCTGAACGAAGATGAAACGTTAGCTTTCATAGCTGAAATCACTGTTGAGAATCTTGATGAGCTGTTGAACACCGTTGAATCGCCTATTCCCTCTCCTGACAGAGAGGTTGAGTCGGCGATTCCGGTCGTGCCACCTCATGGTGTGGAGCTGAGTGCCACCGTGCACGAACTACTTGGCGCCCCGCCAGTGTCGGCGACTCCCCTTGCGGAGTCGGCGACTCAATGCAGGGCCCTTGTGGTCGTACGAGAGCCTCTTGAGCTGGGGGAAATTCCCGTGGCCTCTGTATCGGCGACTCCCATTGTGGAATCGGCGACACATGCAGGCCCTGTCAAGGGGAAATCCTTCAAGCGAAGGGGGCAAGGCTCAGCTGCCATTGGGTCGGCGACTGCTGGCCGTGGCTCGCCGATTCCTGTCATTGAATCGGCGACTCGTGTGCTGGAGTCGGCGACTCCCATGCTGATTGATGATTCTTCCGCGCGCCGCACCGCTCCATTGGTCGTCAGCGCGGAAGGCCATATTGTGTCGGGACTGAACCCGAACCAAGCTCCTTCTCTGAAGAGAAAGAGAAGGCGCACCACTGGGAAGGGCAAAGTACATGTGCCCGAAGAGAATGAAGGGGTCCCACCTCCTCTAAATATAAACTTCGAGGAGATACTGACTGTGGACCGTGGTGCCACTACAAGAAAAAGGCTTTTTTCCGACCAACCAAGTTGGTCGCAAAAAGGCATAAGTTGGTCGCTTATAGAAAAAAGCGACCAAAAAGTTGGTCGCAATGTTAGTCGCAAGAAACCCCGTCGCTAGTGACTATAAGCGACCAACTTTTTGAGTTGGTCGCTTGAATGCGACCAACTTAGTTGGTCGCTCAATAAATCTAAATCTGACCAAATTTTTGGTGTCAATATATGGGTGAGTTAGTCGCAAAAAATTGGCGCCAACATAAGGGCGACCAACTTGGTCGGTCGCAAAAATTTGGCGCCAACATAAGGACGACCAACTTGGCTGGTCCCAAAAAATTGACATCAACATAAGGGCGACTAACTTGGTTGGTCTCAAAAAATTGGCGTCAACATAAAGGCGACCAACTTGGTTGGTCTCAAAAAATTGGCGTCAAGATAAAAGTGACCAACTTTGTTGGTCGCTAAAATTTGGCACCAACAAATGAGCGACCAACTTGGTTGGTCACATACATTTCCTCCAATATAAGAGCGACCAACATGATTGGTCACAAAAATTTGACGCGAAATTATAGGCGATGATTAATAATGACGTTGATTAATAATGTTTAATAATAGGCGATGATTATAGGCGATGATTATAGGCGATGATTAATAAATAGTACATAATACAATGATTAATAATGTTCCAAAATAATAAATATTTGGGTTTTATATAAGGTGCTAAGAAATCCTACTTTATATACAGGGATCAAGCTGATAATATCTAATCAATCCAAATCATAGTCCCTTGGAACAAGTTCAAGTCCCACCTGCACATGATAAAATTTGGAAAATTCAAACAAAATTCCAATATAATTTAACTTTGATATATACTGGCTATACCTTGTGGCAAACGTACACCACGAAGGATGGAAAATTTTCTTAAATTCTGGCAACATTCCTCATTCCATCTCCATCCAAATCTTTTAAAAATAAATGTCTCGATCCACTTTTGTTTTAGCTTCGAATCTTCTTCCACTGTGGATGTTCCTAGCAAAAAGTTCAAGCAAGTGGCTATTGATCGGGCAAAATCCTCCACAACATTAACGGATGCAATAACTGCTTGAAGTATATGCTTATATGCACGAGCTATCATCTCATGAATACAAAGTGACTGAGCATGAGGGAGTTTGTCTGAAAGCTCAACCTGAAGTTTTGATTGAAACAAACACGGTCATTAATAATATTGTTAAT
>LFYR01001205.1:4357-33877 GCA_001185155.1 Zostera marina
TCCATCTTGAAATGGCTTCACCTATTCTATCCCCTTATATAGAAGATGACAGTCCAATGAAAGGGGATAAAAAAATCAATGCCAATTTCACAACCAATTTAGGCAGACTAAATGACTATACTATATTATGCAATAAAAATAAAGAAGAATTGTTTGCTTACAGGCTTACGATACAGAAAAATGGCTGCATTATCATCTTCTTCAGTACAAAAGGGTGGTTCCTGCACCCTTCTGTTTTCATAGCATGCATTAGATACAGGCTTACGATAAATTGCAGCACCAACAGAGTTTAATCTATCTTTCTGGATAGTGACTAGGTCCCAGCACATGGATTTGGTAAGAGCAGCCATGGCTTATTCAACATAAACATCAAACTCAGTATCATAAAAAAATGGTAATTCTTGCAATTTAATTTTAAGACAGAAAATACCATTCCAGATATCCACATCATCTTTAAGCTTCTGATAAACAGGAGTTGCAGACCAAACAAAATATCCACCAGGACGTAAAAGACGATTGAGTTCCAAAAGGAGAATACCATCTACAAGTGTTTTAAAAATAAATGATCAACCGCGGCATTGCAAATTAACATCAAATAAATATCAAGAATCATTCTAACCATCTATATGCCAGGGCACACGACAACGTGCACAATGAATAACATCGAAAACTTTGCTTGGAAAAGGAAGACGTTGTGTCCCCATTACAGCAGACACTGCTGGAATCCCTCTCTCAAGGGCAAATTGAACTTGAGCTTCGTGTTCATCTTTTGGTGCAAAAGACATCGTAATTACATCTCTCTCAAAAAGATATCCACCCAAGCTGGCCACACCACACCACACCCAACACCCAAGCTGGCCACACCAGCCTTGGTATCGCACAGCCTCCAAAAATAATTCGTCTCAACATCATCTAGTTCAAACTCCTCCGCTTTATTCTTCTCATGCTTCAAACCTTCCTGATCTGTTCCATCTTCTTGTTCCTCGGAAATATTATCATCCGGGAATCGGAAGTCACTCACGGTCGGCAATGGTATATTTTCCATTCCCGGAGGGTGTAATCCGTTGACAGTATGGAATGGCACTTGAATGTTCTCTCTGTCCACTTGTCTCTCCTTCTCGGTCATTGTTTCCGTTTTTTCATCATCACCGTTTTTATCCATCACCCCATGCTGCATCTCTTTTTCCTCCTCTACTTCTTGCTCCTCTTTGGGTTCTTTGGCCCTGTTCGATCCAATGTCCTTCCCCTTTTCCTCACTCTCATCGATCTTCTGTCGATCAGCAATATCATCGGCATTCTCATCATGCTGCATCGGAGTGTTGAATGGTTGATTCAAATCAATTCCACCATTCCAGTTTAAATAGAAAATTCCGTCGTCATGGAAGTAGAGGGAAACCGTCGACGATAATTTGGGGATTCTTTTTTACTGCGGAAGGTATGGGTAGCAGTAGGTTTTTGAATGAAGTACTAGGGCAATTGATAGTTTCAAGATGATGGACGACTCGCCCGGACAGTAGGTGTTCATTGGCGGGCATGACGATTGGACGGTAGCCACACGATGGTTGTCCGACTAGACGGGCGGGGGTCGTACGCGCGGTGAGGAGCGATACAACGCGTCCGTAGGTAGGCATACCTCTCTGTAGCAGGTCGGGCATGTGGATTCGGGACGAGATTGGACACCAATATGGGGGGCAGCTGAACGGGAGGCAGGGCATGGGACGACGGTAGATTGAATATCGGAGGGTACAGAGGTAAGGTACCGTTCAGGGCTCTGTTACGGACAGTGTCGTCTAGGATATAAACTGTTTTTTAATATGTATATATAAATTAAAAAGGGAGAAAAATCTAGAAATTATATTTGATTATAAACAAACATGATTATAATCTTAGAAAATTTACAAGTCGGTGAATCTTTTCAATTTTCTCTTTAACAAGAAAATTCATTGTTTGGTATTTCAGTTATTAGTTTTTTTATTTGAAAGCATTTCAGTTATTAGTTTTTTTATTTGAAAGCATTTCAGTTATTAGTTACTTCTAAGGAAAATGAAAAATACGAGACATGAAGTATTCAAGTGGTATTTAAAATTTGAAATCCTTATAAATGATGAAAAATCCAGATTTGCCTAAACAATTTCATACCTTTTGTTGCTAATATAAATAAATTTTAGAATCCAAAAAGTGTTAAGTTTCGTTTCGCCTTTTGTAGTTCAGAATCCACAAATTAGAGCATCAATCTCTTAAATTGCGCGTCTTGACAGTCTGTTCAGAATCAATATGCTGACATCCACCCATTCTGAACAATCAATCTTTCGCAATGCCTTTTGACTGACTATCCATGGAGGTTGAATTTCCATTTTCCCGTAAACCCTAAAAAATCCATCCATTTTTAATCAATAATATTCAGTATTTCAGTTTCCATTCCACAAATACACAATTGGGAAAACACAAAACACTTTACTCATTAATTTTAAAAGTATTTTTTTTACCTGCAATCCAGTGTGAGGAGCCTCATGTTTTCTTGTCATCAAACTTGGTAAATTCTTATACTGGCCCATTTCGAATTCTTATAGTCCGAATTTTCAGTCAATTTATCCATTTTGGCGATGGAGGAATTTCCACTCTTTTTGAGGAAAAAAAACTCTTGAAACCCGTTTATGATTTTCGTTTCGAGTATTAAAAACTGGCAGTCTTCCTCGAATGATAAGTGCTTGATGGAAGATTGAAAGGTTTAAGCCATACACTTGCCATGAGCTAACACAGCTTCAAAATCAAAGAATCATCTTAGATAATCCAACCACCACTCAAGTTGAACTGTACCACTAACAATTCTATCAAATATAACCTGCATAAAGAAATCCAAAAGCAACATCCGGTCACATCCACCACTACCCCATTCTTCACTCTGGCCATAACTGCCTCCAACCACATCAATATACGCTTTCTCCAATATTTGTAATGAAATGTTGTCGAAACAGAAACCTGCCTCATTAAGCTTATCAGCCCACATCAATGCCCTTCGACTCATCCCATTCTTATAGAAATGTGAGAACAAGATGTTCACTGTTACAATGCTAGGAACGAAGAACACTGTCATTTTAATCAACTTGGCTGCTACAATCAAAGCTCGACCCGATACACCATCCATGCAAATCCCATTCAGTATGATATTATATGTGAAAATATCTGGTACGATACCCAATGGAATAAGGTCATCAACTATCCTCACTGCCCGGCTCATTACATGACTCACACATAGTCTATGTATCCAGATATTGTATGTTGTGATATCTGGTGTTGCTCCACCATCACCAGACATTAGCAGCAAGTTAACGAAAGTGATTGCAGAATCCATGTCAAAACTTTTGATATAGGTGGAGATGAAGGTGTTGTAAGTGACGATATTAGGAGGTTGCTTGCTCGACATAGATCTGAATATAGAGACAGCTTGTTCAATCCTTCCGGCTTTACAAAATCCATTGATGAGGATGTTATTGGTAAAGGCATTGGGACCGAGTCCGCCAATCTTCATCATATCCTCACATTTCTTTACCTTGTCGAAATTTCCAATTCTGACAAACCCACGAATCAAAGAGTTGTATACAAAGTTGTTTGGCACAAATCCTTTGCTTAGCATTTCATTGAACACAGCCTCTGCTTCCTCCAAGAAATAGTCAGAGTTAGAGTTCTGGTTGGAGCAAAGGCCATTAATGAAAGCTGAGAAAATAACCACATCAGGTGCAATTTTATAAGTCAAGCTCATCTCCTTCCATATGTGTATCGCACTAGTTACATCCCCAATCCTAAAAAATCCATCGATAAGAGTAGAAAAAACAGATTTATCTGGACGAACACCCAATTCAACCATCCTTCCGAAGAGATCTTCAGCCTCCTTCATTCTCCCATACCGGCACAATCCAAGTAGAAGGTAGCCAAAGGTACATGGCAAAGGCGTAAGACCTGCTTTACGCATTACACAATAAACCTCACTAGCTTCTTCCAAGCAACCAATCCGACCGTAACCAGCAATGACAGCATTGAATGCCAGAATGCTAGGTATCTCACCATCATCGACAATTTGGGTCAAAACAATTCTTGCTTCATCAAGCTTCCCATCCCAACATAATCTTGATATGATCACCTCAAATTCTGTCGTTGCTGAGGAGGAAGAGTTGCCAGAAAATATCTCCAATCTCAAAACATCATTTAACAACATATCAACCTCATGCTCCTTCCGAAACTTGTAATATCCGGCAACCAAAATGTTGTATGTGTAACAATCCGGCCAATTCTTTACATGTCCATGACAACTGGAATTGTCATTGTTTGCCATCAACTTAGAGTAAACACTGAAAGCCTCATCGATCCTGCCAGCTTTCACATAACCATTCAAAAGAACATTATAACTAATTGTATTGTAACTGAGTCCAACCTGATGGATTTCGTCGAACACCCGTCTAGCCTCTTCCATCCTCCCTTGCCGGCAAAAAAAATCCACTGTGATATTATATGTCACAATATTAGGACGACATTCAAGCGAGGAATCCATGTATTCAATGGAATCGAAACCTTCTTTCGACCGGCCTGCCTTGAAATACGACTTGATAATAACATTGTAGCTACAAGAATCCGGTTGGAGGTGATATCTTGGCATGATCCACAAGAGTGATTCACCTATTTCAGGTGATCCACTAAGACAGAAGCCATTAATCATTGTATTAAAGGTTAATGCCGTCGGTAATGGACCTCTTTGGAACATTTCAGCAAACACCTTCCTGGCGTGATTTTGATAGCCATGTTTAAAAAGCAATTTGAATAGAACACTTATAGCTGTGAGCTGTGGAAAGAGGTTGAAGATTCGGTAAATACGAAGGATTGCCATTGCCGCAATTGGATTTTCGTTGTTGAGAAATGATCGGAAAACTAAATTGAGAATAACATGATCCGGCAAGCAACAGCAGTTATGGTAATTTTGAACGAGCATTATTTGGACAAGTTGAGTTCCGTGGAAAGGGAGTGGTTTTCCGGTGACGCAAATGAGAACGCCTTGCGCCAAAGGTTTCCTATGATTCCACGAATCGATTCCGGCGAGGTATAACGCGGTCACACAGCAGAGACGGACAGTTCGCGCGGTGGAGTCTCGGAGAAGGAAGTTGAAGAAGGCGAGAGCGACGTGGTGGTCGGGAAAGGATGCAAGGAGATGGGAGAGGTGAACTGGACAGAATTGGACGGAGAAGGACACTAGGGTTGAGTTGTCTCCAGAGGTTTTGAGGAGAGTTGCGAGGGAATTCACGATTTGACGGCGGTGGATTGGATTGAGATGAGGTGACGGAAGGATTCGTGTTGGGATGAACTGTTCGACGTAGTCGAAACTTAGAGGTTTGCTGGTGGGGGTTTGTTGATGTCGGAATCGGCTAAATATTGTCTGAACTTTGTTCGGAGATCCGATGATCGTCGACATTTGAAACTTCGGAACTAAGATGGAAAATAAGGTGAATGGGAAGATGGCTGTACAAAGTTTGATGCCGGCGGCGATCGGAGGGGGAGAACATCCGATGAGAGATGGATTTGGCATTGGAGAAATGTGGGAGAGAAAGACCAGGTTTTTGTCAGATTTTATTTTTATTTTGCCTTTCTTTTTAATTTTAAAATTCGAAATTTGGTGTTTTTGAAATAAATCATACTTTCTTCTTCTTCTTCTCCATTTGGAATTTTGGACATACCTCGATTTGGTTAACTTATTCTTGGTTTTGAGTTCGGTTCGTTTAAAATTCATAGTGTCCGATTTGTTCGTTAAAATAAACAAACCGAATACCCGTTTGACATTTAATTATTTAAATATACATTTTAACTTATTCTTGGTTTGAGTTCAGTTCGTAAAATTAAACTGTTCATATTCAGTTCGTTTAAAATTCATAATGTCTGATTTGTTCGTTAAAATAGACGAACCGAATACCTGTTTGACATTTAATTATTTAAATATACATTTAAACTTATTCATTATTCAAAAAAACAGAAGTAAAAGAAATGAGTAAGAAGCTTATCGGCTCTCTCACATTAACTATGTAATCTAGCTATACAGTAACTACGGAAAAAGATAAGATATATTTTTTTGAAGCAATTAAATTTCATTAAAATAAGGTTAATGTCAAGTTTACAAAAAAAATAAAGTATAGAAATAAAAACAGAAGTAAAAAGAAATGAGCAAAAAGTTATCGACTCTCTCCCATTAGCTATTTAGTCTAGTTATATACTAACTAGATACGCTGTCTCAGAAAGTTGGTCTTCTATACTTCCATCATAGATGTCTCCAAAGAATGACAACAACTCTTCTTGTACTACACTGAATTAAATGAGAGACTGATATCTTTAATGACCTCCTTAAGAACTACCTCGATCAGAAGGCCTACTAATATGCTGTCTATATCTTTTATTTCTTTCTGTCCATATATGTCACGACAAATACCCAATAACATTCTATATAAAAAGATAAGATATGTAGGTCAATTGATTGTATGAAATTCATGTGAAACTACTTCAAGAATTGAGCAATCTGATTCGCTACTATCTGAACTCTTAAGAATTATACTTTTCTGTTTTGGTTTCTTTTAGACAAGAATATCTCATTCTCGTATGCCATTGAATCAATATTCAACAATAGGTTTATGCCATACCTGATCCTTGTGAACCATGTCCCTTCCTTCATAAGCAGATGCAAAAGTAAGATTGTTGAAGTCAGAGGTGATATGGGTACTTACTTGCTCCAGAATCAGGATGCCATAGAATGGAGTCTTCTTCCATTTTTTCTTCTTCTTCGAACACTAACTAAATTTGCTTGTTTCTGATTGTGATTGAAGCTCTTATTAAATCAGTTGTAACTGAAGAAAGCATAAGTGTGATTAGGATTATAAATAAATATTAAGGTAGCGAAATATCTAAACTATTTCTGTGGTTATTTGAGTTTGCATAATGAAAGATGTTTTGTTTGACTCATTTCTTGAGTAAACTATATGAAAATATCTAATACCATTATAAACTACGTAGCTTTAATTATTCTTGAGTAAAATTTAAGCTTTAATAATGAGAGCGATTTTAAAAATGAGATCAGATTGTTACAACGAGGACGTTGTCGAATTCGCAAATCAAGATCAAAATGAGATTGTCGATTTTTTTAGGAAAAATGTGTTCGGAAATCTAGATCGTGTTAACAGAACTGTAATAAGCAAACAGAGGAGTAGATCTTAGTTTCAAGACTGTAATCCAAGAACTGATTACAGAAGCTTAGATTGAATTTTAATTAATTTTATTCAACAATATAGATCCATTATATAGACTAATTAAGTAACCAACTAATATGGTTAATAGACTAACTAAGTAACTAACTAATATGGTTATTATTTAAGTAATTTCTATAGTATTATAATCTAACATTTCCCCATAAACTAATATGCTCTTGAACTAGCATAGTTGTTTAGAAGATTATTTAATATCGTTGTGTTTCAATAATCTTTCCAGATATATCTTTTGCCACTAGCACTATGCTAAGATGTATCCACCAACATCTTTGTGTTGTCTGTCAGTGTTACTTAGGTTCATGCCCCCTCAAACTAATCGCATCATCATGATTTGTTTGAAATTAACCTCTGATAAGTAGACCAATTTCTATCCTTCTTTCCTTCTGACCAATTTCTATCCTTCTTTCCTTCTATCTTCATGAGGATTTTTATAGCTAGATGTTTGAAATTAAGCCTCCAGATTAGTTGACTTGATGGACTGGATTAAAAACCCAGATGGGACTCATATTCTTTTTTTTTGTCCTCTTTTAAATTTTTCTGGGAAAACCTTGTCCATCAAAAACCCAAACTAATCTCCTTGACTAAGTTCTCAACATCTGCTTAGTCATTCTCCTATTAATCTGTTCCTGCAGCACATGTATCTACCACTACTACAACTTTATGTTTAGTAGATCATTTATATATAAGCAGAAACCTTTGATCAGTATAATCAAGCAGATTGATAGAGTTAGATGGGTTCCAACACCTTAACAGATTTTTTTTAATATAATTTTTATACTAACAAAAGAAGAAAAAGAAAAAAACAACAAACACCAAAAAAAATTCATGCCCCATTTTCAGTTTGGTGAATAGGTCTGCAATTTGATCCTCACTTTTCACAAACCTTGTTATTAACTGATCTTGGGCCACTTTTCCCCTAATATAATGAAAATCTGTCTCAAAGTGTTTTGATCTTTTGTGAAACTTTGGATTGATTGTTAGTTGAAGAACACTCAGGTTATCTGAGAATATTTGGGGAGGCTCATTCGACTTTACTCCTAGATCTCTAAGGAGAAATGTTATCCATGTTACCTCAGCAGCTGCAGAGGACATGGTTCTGTTACAATTTTACCTAATAATTATTTTTTCTAATTTGAAGACCACAATCACAATTCACAATGGTAATATATATGGAATAATGGATGTCTTTAAAATAGGCTTTTGTCAATTTTACATCAATATATATTTTTTGTTTTATATCAACTTCGTGTCCTCTTTTCAGTCAAAATAAGAAAGAAATGTAAACAAGATTTTCATCAGAATGAAGATGACCGCATTACAGAAAATAAACCATATATCTAAAGGCATTCACAGTATAAATAGAGAGATCAAAGCTTTTGATACTCAACACTTGCATCACAGTAATATTCTTAAGTAGATCCATCCATTAACTCCTTGAGGAACTTCCAACATTGTCCATCTGATTGTGATCTAACAATCCATCGTCATTGTTTAATAATTTCTGAGCTAGTTCTTCTGAAATTCGCATGGGTGTCAAATCAGATTCTTCGCTTATTTTTCGAAGAGCAAAAAAAGGCAATGCTTCACTTTGGACTTGATAAAAATGACATGCCCATGGATAAGAATCCGGAGCAGTCCAAACTGCTTGTTCTCCAAATAAAGTCTCTTCTGTTATTCTTGCGGTTACACAGTAAGAAGATCCAAGTTCTGGTTCTTCGAATCCGTCAACTGCTATACATCCTAACGAAACAAACCCTTCAGGTGCTCTTGGATGCCAAATTGAAACTGGAGTCATGTAATCCTCTAGACAGTTCCTCCATACCTGATATATATATTTTTTAATAGGGAAAACAAAAAAATACATGATTTAAATAACAATCATAACTATTATTTGGATTTCAAAGAGAAAGGAAATTACTACAGGAAATAACCCCTTGTTTTGGTAGACGGTGTCTGGTATTGTAATAAATTATTTGTATGACAAAAGGAGGATTCGGAACCAAGAACCCAAAGTAGAATTTGCATGTAACCAACCTGAAGACTTGCAGAATGGGAGTGTGGTCTCTTGTACTAATAGAAAAGAAGTTGGTTATGAACAACAAGAGGTATTTCCATATTGCAATGATGTACTGTGAGTTTATACAAGACAACAAACCCTCCATTTTTTTCATAGATATATCAAAATGATGGTCAAGCCAGCACACATTTTCGACTTGATAATAATGAAAAAAAGTGGGAGAGAGTCAATGGGAGAGTAGAGGCAGCGTATCTGGTTATACTTGAGACAGAGTATCTAGTTACTTTATAACTAAACTACATAGCTAATGGGAAAGAGTCAATGGGCTTTTTGTTCATTTCTTTTTACTTTTATTTTGTATTTCTATTCTCTATTTTGAAATTTGAGCATTGCCCTTCTTTTTAATGAAGTTTAATTGCTTTAAAAAAAAATTAATGCAAAAAATAGATGATTTGTGGAAGAAAAAGTCTAGTTTCTATACTGATCGCTAGAGCTCTATTCCTTAATGTGTGATTTTGTGGTAAATGCTAGTGAAAGTAATCAGTCTTCAGTCTTCAGACACCTTGAAGTTTCAAATGGCAGCAACTTAGTTTCTTTCTTTCCACATATTTTAAGGAAGAACGTGAGAATGTTACCGTTCTACTGTCTTTCCATGATTATAGTTACATTGTTTGTAACTATGACTAATGGGGCCTATGGTGACAAGGTCAATGAGGATGTGAGAGAAAGGGATGGAAATTAGAGATGGAATAATTTCGATTATTAGGATCAACTTCAGAACCCACTGTGTTGAATACAAAGTTAGCCGAAGAAATCATAGTAGTGGTGTATGAGCAGTTAAAAAAGAGGTGGCTTCTAGATTCCTTCTGCAGGTTGCATAAGGGGAATCAGGAGGGATTTGTAGCACCAGTTCTCAACTTCTTATAAGTGTTTAAGTGATCCTATTTCACTCTCCATAGGAAAATGAAAACCTTTGTTGGAATATTAGACTAAATTCCCTTAGATAATTGCTCTTTATGGCTTCTATCTCTAATGCTCTCGACAATTTCCCCTAAATTCCTTATAGGAGGAGTACCTGATTTCCAAATTCCAATGTTAGGGCTACAATGTTATTAGGTCTCCAAATTGCAATGTGCTTCACTGATTCCACAAGTCAGCAATAGTTTGGTATTCAGATTTTACAAGTTGGACTTGCTAAAATACCCAAATAAGGGAAACTTAAAAAATATGGAGTGTTAAAAGTAAGAACATCTGGATCAGAGTTTTAGTGACAAAAAATGCATGTTGGGGTGCTCCACTTTTTTTTTTGAAAGCAATTAAATTTCATTAAAAAGAAGGGCAATGCCCAAATTACAAAATAAAGAATAAAAATACAAATAGAAGTAAAAAAAAAGAGCAAGAAGCCCAATGACTCTCTCCTATTAGCTATGTAGTTTAGTTATAAAGTAACTAGATACGCTGTCTCAGAAGGTTGGTCTCCCATACTTCCATCGTAGAAGTCTGGATCAAACGAGAGACTAATATCCTTAATGACCTTCTTAAGGACTAACTCAGAAAGCCTACTAACGTGTTGTCTGTATCTTTTATTTATTTATGTCCATATATGCCACGACAAACACCCAATGACATTCCATAGTAGCCTCCAAGAGGGATAGTGGTGTGTGAATTTCTGCACAGTCTTCGTATGATCCCCCAATCTAATATCTGGATTAGATTGGGGTGCTCCACTTGGTTTCTCTTAGAGATCACAGTATGACACATTTGGAAGAAGAGGTGCACAAAGGTGCATGTTGATGAAGTGAAGAGCTGGAAGGAGATCTGTGAGTCTATCAAAAGGGACTGCAAAGTTATTTTCAATGCAAAGTGATTCAATGAAAGGATGGAGTACTTTTTCCTAGCTTGATCCTTGGGAGGTTTAATTAGATAACTATATTAGAATCCCAAACAATAGTAGGGGTGCGCGCAGTGTACCTGAATTATATGGAAAGGAGAACCTTGGATTGAATAGTTAATACCAAGGATTGTAAATAATTTAGATACCTGTTAAATTTCTAGTTATATGGTATCTACCTAAGGTAACTTTTCTGTTTTTTAGTTTTCAACATAAAAGAAAAAAATATTCCCTATCAAAAAATTACTAACCAGATCATAGCCTACAGGATATGCAAAAAATTCTTCTGAATATTGGTAGATAGTAGTAACAGTTGGTGGATGCACCCCTATTCGAGCGCTGTCACTAATAGATATGTACCTGAAAAAAATATTATTCTTTTATTTTAGTATTGATTTTCGATGTGATGATTTCAATTTTGTAAGCTTTACTTTTTATTGGAATGTACTTCTAAAAGATATCCATTACTTACCCATCTGGGCATATTGGCCTCCATATACTGCATATTGATCCATCATCCCTAACCTACAGGACAAATAAAGGGTAGACGCCAGAAGGTCTTTTATAATTTATTTTTCACATTAATTAGAAAGTATCAATACCTGTTTTGGGCATAGAGTACATCGAGGGATCAATTCATCTTCACTGCTCCATATCTTTTTGAAGTTCACACAATGTGCAGCAAATATTTTATTTTTTGGATCTATATTTGCAAAACTAAATCCCCTAGATTTTAGCATAGGTTTATTCTGACAAAGATGACTTCCATCGGTTTCATCGCAAGAGAAGTGAACATAACGTTGACTAGAAGGAACCTGCTTATATTACTCTCTATTAAATTACATTATCAACTTCAGAATAAGGAAATTATAAATCATACTACTACAACTGACCTTTAACGCCAAGGTTTTCATGCGACCCTGATGTGCTCTCCACATCTTACGAACTGCAATGCAGATCCTAAAAGCTTGAGATTCTTCATATTGACTTTCCTCAGAAGAACATTTTACGATTCTTACAAAACATTCAGACTTTTTGAACTTTTTTAAATGTATTATCAAATGAGAAGGTCTGGGAAGACAAGCTTTTGCCAATTCCAGTGACATAAGCTCTTCCCATGGTACATCCCATATTATCTTACTGGGTCTCTTATCCATTCTATCTGGAGCCAAGCACTATTGGGTAAAAGTGAACAAAAGATATAATTGAATGTATAGAAAAAATGATAGTTGAAATCACAATCAATGATTACATTACCTGTAGTAGAATGACACGCCTATTTGTTACAAGAAGAATTCGATGATTAGGGATTATAAAATGATCTTCATAGTAATCAGACCAGGCATACTTTGATGGTTCCTTGAAGAAATGGGTGAAACCTAGATGTCTACTTGCTTCTGCCAGGTAAAGGATCATCTGAAATAATATATTTGGTTTAATATTAAGTACTAAAAATTTATTAACTTTCTTTCATAAAAAATGAGGCAACATCAGGCAGAAGTTTCTTTAACCATATACCTGTCCAACTGCTTCTACTTCAGAATAATCATTGAGTACACCATTTGTATGGATAGCACGAGGATTTCGAATTCTCTGGGCAGTTTCTTTGTTACTTACAAGAGTTAAACATTTGCTTACACTTGCACTGATTCCATCGACAGTGAGTGAGACAAAATCCAATGCCCCACTCACTGGTTGGACAATAAAACCTAAAAATGCACGCCCAATTCCTTGGGTAAATCCCAATATACCATCTTGCCTGGCACTTTCTACAGGTTTACGTACCATACCAGAGACTCCAAAAGCTAAACCTTGTGCAAGAGCTTCAGTTCCTTGAAGAATTCCATCGCTTATACCTGTAATTCGTCTTGACATAACCTGAAAAAAATACACACATCAATACAATAGGTTAGAACATACCTGAAATATTATATGGTGAGAAACTCGTAGACCTACCTGCTTTGAACGCAACTGTAAGAATTGACCATCAGTAGAAAGCTCTGCAAAGCCTTTGCTTAGGGAAGCAAATGTTGATTTTGTCATTCCAAGCAAGTCCAAGGAAAATATTAGATGTAAAGGATTATGGATAAGATCCCTCTTAATACGACTTATTACAGAAGAAAGAATTAAACTTTTCCGCACACGTCTGTTCCTGTGAACAACCTTCCTCAGATGTATCGGAATTTTCAGTGCATTTCCAACAGCTGACAGAATTGGGCTCCATATACCAAGCACCCCAACTGGTCTTTGTGTTGGTGCAGTTTCCAGAGACAGCTTAACTCTTATCTCTGAAATATCTATTAAACTGAAAATAAAAGTCAACAATTAATTAATTCATTTTTTTTGGAAAGGGTAAATTTTTTATTTAAAAAGTGAAACATAATAGCAGTTGATTATACAGTATATATATTTTTTTGATAAGGAATTTTTATTATTTTATTACTAGAATGAAGGGAAGTGCCCTGAATTACAACAGAGGAAGCATAAAAAACATAAGCATAAAAACAAAAGGGAAATGAGCAAAGCCCATTGACACTCTCATATATGGCCTTGTTAGTGATGAAATAACGAAGTACTTTGCCTCAGGAGATTGGCATCCCAAACAAGCATAGTAGTTTCCTCCAATTGTGAGCCACAATTTTTGTTAAATTCATGACTAAAAGAAAGACATGTGTCTCTAATGATTTCTAGAAAGAGAATTTCTGTGGGTCTTAGGGTGTGTTGCTTCAGTCTTCAGTTCCTCTCGGACCAGAAGTACCAAACAAGATTTCCTAAGGCATTCCAGTGAAGGCCCCATGGAGGAGAGCTAATGGTTTCATCCCCTTTCCTACATAGGAGACATAAGGGATGAATGGGGATTCATTCTCCAAGTACTATTTTTTTTGAAGGCTAAGCACTAATTAGTAAGCATAGATAGTGTAATAATCTGTTTGGATTTTACCCTCAAGAGAAAGATTGAGAACTTTGTGGGCATTTTTGACCAAATGCACACTGCAAGATGTTTCTTCCTTCTCTTAATCTATATTTGAACTACGAACACACAAAGATTAAAAGTTGAATGTAAATTAATTAGTAATTAGAAGTCCTTAGCCTTATTTGTAACTGTCAACTCTTGTATTTGGCTAGATTAAAAAATTTCTAATCATTCAACACTAACTAAATACTTCTTTGGGGTAAGTGGGTAACTAATGACTCCTAATAGTCTCTAGTAACTCATAAATCAACTACTGGCAGTCATTGGATTCTACTCTTCTATATCACAAGCTCATCTTTGAAATCTATAGCTGTACTAGTAAGGCCAGTATTTTGAGTTAGCACTTAACAGCATTGTCTTCTTCAGGTCCGAATTTTTATTGGATCCACTTTTAATCTTTGATTTTCCATGATAATTTGAGGAAGGATAACTTATGGACAAGAATTCTATGAAAAATAAGAATCTTAAGACCTTGCTTATGCTCAAAGCGATGGTTTGATTACCTCTCCAAGATTACAATTCTGGTCATCTATGTGGATGACATGCTGATTGTTATCTCTAGTATGTCTGAAATCAGGCTTCTGAAAGCTCAACTGTCAAAGAAATTTGAGATGAAAGACTTGGGAGAAGCTAATCAGACTATGAACACACAAAGATAGCTAGCTCTAGTATGCACTGAAATCTGTCTAGTATCTTCTGCAAGTATCTTCTGCAAGTACTTCTGCTGACTTAACTTAATGCAGCCTGCAGACCTACTGATTTTCATCTCCAAAATCTGTTTAGCTTCTCCCAAGTCCTTCATCTCAAATTTCTTTGACAGTTGAGTTTTTAGAAGCATGATTTCAGACATACTAGAGCTAGCAATCAGCATGTCATCCACATAGATGACCAGAATTGTAATCACCTTTCCATTTTCCTGTTGATAACAACAATTATCAGAATGATCAGAATATGCTTTCTTGAACTCCATGGTACTCATAAAATTGTCAGATTTTATGTACCATTGCCTTGGAGCTTGCTTCAAGCCACAAATACATTTCTCAAGCTTGCAAACAATTTCCTTGTTCTTTTCCAGATCATAACTTCCTTCAGACTGATGCGTATAGATGTCCTCCTCCAAATCTCTATGTACAAAGGCTGTTTTGACATTCATCTGCTCAAGGAACCAATTATGAGAAGCAACTATACTCAGCAACACTCTAATAGTAGTCATCTTCACCACAAGAGAGAACACCTCAGAATAGTCTATGTCCTGCACCTGTTGGAAGCCTTTCACCACAAACCTTGCTTTATATCTCTTCTTCCCATCAGCTTCTTCTTTTATCCTGAATACCCATTTGTTATGCAATGCTTTCTTGCCACTAGGTAGACTAGTTAGCCTACAGGTGTTGTTATCTTTCAGAGATTTCAGCTCCTCTTTAATGGCTTTCTCCCACTGGACTGAATCACCATGCTTGAGGGCTTCCTTGTAGCTTTCAAGCTCTCCTTCATCTGTCAACATCATATAGTTCACAACTGAAGAAGGATCAGCTCTTCTGACTGGTCTTTTTGGAACTCTTCTGGTCACAGCTGGGGAGGGATTAAGTCTGTTTGGTTTTGACACTCTAGCTGATCTTCTCAAAAAATTCAAAGTATCTCCAAAGAACTGCTCAGGTTGTTCTTCAATTGCTTCAACATCTTCAACTGCTCCAGATCCAACAATGTCTTCCAAATATCCCCCTGAATCTGTCTCCTCGACAAACTGACCATCCTCAACCTCTTCATCTACAATCTGATCATTTTCAAGTCTGTCTAACTCTACCTCCTCTTCTGGTATGAAATGAAATATGATTTCTCCACTGGAACTACTTGTGCTTGCTCTGTGTTTATAGAGATCAGATTCAACAAACACCACATTCTTGGATTGCACCACTTCCTTGGTTTCAGGATTCCAACACATGTAACCAAACATGTTAACACTATATTCAAGAAAATATAATTTTTCAGACTTGACATCCAACTTATCTTTTTTTCTTTGGTCTTCAGAATAAAAGCAGCATAACCAAACACTTTAAGATGCTTCAAACATACTTCTTTGCCACTCCACACCACTTGTGGAATCTTGAAGTTCAGTGGTACTGAAGGTATATATTAATTAGATACACTGCTTTTGAGACAACCTCTGCCCAAAATGGTTTGGGGAGTCCAGGATAAACCAACATACACCTTTTTTTTTGAAAGCAGCGAACATACACCTTGCTCTTTTACAAATAGTCTTGTTTATTCTCTCTGCCATACCATTTTGTTGAGGAGTTCCATCAACAATCCTTTGCCTAATTTTGCCATGATCTCCGCAATACCTCTTGAATCCAGAGCTGTCATATACTCATATTCACCTCCATTGTCTGACCTCAGATATTTGATTTTGCATCCAGATTGGTTCTCAACCTCCAATCTCCACTTCTTAAAAGTAGAATTTATTTTTGATACAGTAAATCCATACCTTTCTACTGTGATCATCTGTAAACGTGACAAAATATCTAGCACCTCCAAGTGACTTCACAGATGCTCCAAGTGACTTCACAGATGTTGGTTCCTAAACATCAGAGTAAACTAGCTCTAGCTTCTGATCCTTTGGCTCTTTCTTCTATTTCAGAAATTTCACTGCCTTCTGCTTGCAATAGATGCAGTCTTCATAAACTTTCAAGTTCACAGATTTTAACTTAGGAAATTTTCCAGCTGATTGTAACACCTTCAGACCATTATCACTGATATGTTCCATTCTTCTGTGTCAAAGAGTGGAATCGGAAGATGCCGACAAATTTTTTTATTCTTTTGTGAAGGGTGAAATGGGATCTCCTAAACACGTTTAGGAAGTTAAAAAGTTGGAAAGTGCAAGTACCTCCTACTTGCTTGTTATGCAATCTGGAAGATGAAACTAGGAGTTTTTTTTTTGAAGCAATTAAATTTCATTAGAATAAGGCTAATGCCAAGTTTACATGAAACTAGGAGTTATCTTTTCTTCAACTGTTTTTATTCCAGATCTCTCTTAATTCTGTTGGCCGAGCACTTGAATATCACTTTCTGGAAAATAATGAATATTCCAGTTCCCACCCAATCCAGTCCAGATATTATATTGGGGGATCTAACGGAGGCTCTGCAAAAAATTACGCACCACTATCCCCCTTGGGGGCTATTATGAAATGCTATTGGGTGCTTATCATGGCATATTTGGACAAAAAGAAATAAAAGGTATAGACAACACGGTAGTAGGCGTTCTGAGGTAGTCCTTAACGAGGTCATTAAAAACATCAGTCTCTCCTTTGATTTGGAGTGTTACAAGAAGAGTTGTTGTCACCTTTTGGAGACATCTATGATGGAAGTATGGGAGACCAACCTTCTGAGGCAGCGTATCTAGTTACCGTATAACTAGACTACATAGCTAATGGGAAAGAGTTAATGAGCTTCTTGCTCATTTTTTTTTACTTATGTTTTTATTTCTATTTTCTATGTAACTTGGGCATTGCCTTTATTTTTTAATGAAATTTAATTGCTTTAAAAAAAAAGAGTGGAATCGGAATCTGTTGTTATTGCAACAATCACTCTATCTTCAGTTGTAGAAGGTTAGATAGAGTATACCAGTTTTGGTTGCTTTAGCAATAATTCTTACACCTTTTGCCACTTTCCATGAGTTTTGTGCAAAGGATGAGTGATATCCTTCCTTGTCTAATTGGTTTACTGAAATAAGTTGTCTAGACAACTCTGCAATATACCTGGCCTCCTTAAAAATTAACAAGCCCAAATCTGTATTCAGATGTACCTCACCCTGTCCCAGAACCTCCAAAGAAGACCCATCTGCAAGATATACCTTCTTCAAGTCTGTAGGATGAAAATTCCTGAGCTATTTTTTCTGAAAAGTTGAGTGGAATGAAGCTCCTGAATCCAACACCCAGGAGTCTGTACCTGTCTCAACTGTCTCAACACAACATATTAATATGTCATCATCTGAGGTCTCTGAGCAACTGCTAATAACCTCCTTCTCCTTGCCTCTAATTTTCTTTGGAGCCTTGCAATCTTTCTTGAAGTGCACCTTGCTATCACAATTCCAGCAAACTACATTTTTACCTTTGTTTGTCCTAGACTTGGTCCTGCTTCCAGCCTTCTTAGTCTTGGAATGAGATCTTCCTCTTGGAGAGGATTCAGCAAGAAGTGCACTGGAACCATGTGGTCCTCCTTGCTGATTTTTCCTTCTTATTTCCTCACCCAACATCAACTCTTTTACATCCTCCAACTTTAAATCTTCTTTAGCCATTGTACTGCTAATAGAAGTGATAAAATCTGTCCAGCTCTCAGGCAATGATGATAGAAGAGTAAGTGCCTGCAACTTATCCTCAAATTTCACATTAATAGATTCAAGTTGCCCAACAAGACCTGGGCCTCTTTTGCTAAAAACTTCGCACCAATTTTTTTTTGAATGTGAGCAGTGTTCGCGGCGAACTGTTCCGGATGAACAGTATTTCCGACTGTGATCTGTGTTTTGTAATCATAAGATATATATAATGTGATATTAATTGGGCTGGTCCCAATCAATTACTTTTTAATTGGCCCAATAAGGGTTGCAATTATAAACGCCTAGACAGGCTCCACATATCATTCCCAAATTACCAACATACCCCCAACACCTACTCGTCTACTCCGTGGACATGAAGATGAGACTATTAGCCACATATTTTTCAATTGTGCCTACACAAGAAAACTCCTAATGAAACTCACAGAATTTCTAAATCAGGCTCTTTGGAAAATCTCAAATCGCTCAGCCCCAACCTTTTTAAGTGCTAACATCAAGACAGGGGATGTAATAGAAGCATGCCAAATACTGACATAACAATCACCTCCTTGGGGCCTGTCTTGGAATGCAATTGGGGGTTCTCATGGCACATCTAGCCCGAAACAGAAGGCTACGACAACATGTTCTCAGACTTCTGGAAACTTTATTTCAGGATATTATTAGGGACTACAGTGTTTCTTATAGATCAGATTACTTTAAGGACTGTGGTTCACAAATGGAGAGAAGTATTTTGAAGGTTTGGGAGACAAACCTCCTGATGCTCAGCTCTTAGTAACTTGATCACTAAGAATACTAGCTGTATAGGAGAAGGTCGATGGTATTTAGAAATCACTCTATCACCCCTACCACATTTTATCTTTTCACTTGTATTTTCAGGGTACTACCTTTCTTTATTTTTAATGAGAAATATTTAAATCTTGCAAAAAAAATATTAGGATTAGTTTTTCCTGTCACATTGTAACCTCATTAAGTTAAATTATTGTTGGCTAGCATTCAACAGTCATATAAAAATTCCAATGTCATAGATAAAGATGGTACTATCAACCATGTAATTCTTACTCTATTTGTATTTCTGGATCAACTTGCGTCAATTCCGAACTATTGGGAAGTCGATCAATATGAAGATGATTGTAAAATTCCAATAGAGACCAAATAATGGGTTCATGGATATTAAGCCTCCAACTCTTATCTGTGACCTATAATTTACAAAACAATCAATTGATTTTTATTTTTTCTCAAAAGAATCTGTGGTTGTGTAAAAAATCTAGGTTTAGATTACCCGAACATAAACATATGGATACATTTGAATTCCATCTACTGTCTGATTATGCATTTTGATTGTTGTCTTAAAGACTGGATGAGAAATATTTTCATCACTATCTGGAGCTAACAAAACAGGCATCATAGATTGAGGAAGTTGGTTATCGATCTGCACCTGACCAATCATAAGCTTAAACCTGCTAAATAAAATAAAAAAGAAATAAGAAAACAAACAGAATCAGAAAATTTAAGTTTGAATATATTATGTATTGGTGACGTCTTTTGCTTCATGAAGTTTTACAAAACATAATCGAAGATGTTTTTAGAGGGTTAATTTTTTTTAAAAGCAATTAAATTTCATTAAAAAATAAGGCTAATGCCCAGTTTACAAAAATAGAGTGTAGAAAGAACAACATAAGTAAAAAGAAATGAGCAAAAGCTCATTAACTCTCTCCCATTAGCTATGTAGTCTAGTTATACAGTAACTAGATACGCTGCCTCATGATGTTGGTCTCCCATACTTCCATCATAGATGTCTCCAAAGGGTGACAACAACTCATCTTGTAATACTCCGAATCAAAGGAGAGACTGATGTCTTTAATAACCTCCTTAAGGACTATCTCAGGAAGCCTCCTAACGTGCTGTCTATATCTTTTGTTTCTTTCCGTCCATATATGCCACGAAAAGCACCCAATAGCATTCCATAGTAGCCCCCAAGGGGGAGAGTGGTATGTAATTTTTTGCGCAGCCTCCGTCAGATCGTCATTTTAATTTCTGGACTAGATTGGGCGAGAATTGGAATATTCATTATTTTCAAGAAGACGAGATTCATGTGCTCAGCCAACGGAATTAAAAGAGATCTGGAATAGGAACAGTTGAAGAAAAGATGACTTCTAGTTTCATCTTCCAGATTGCATAACAAGCAAGTAGAAGGAAATTGTACTTTCCAGCTTCTTAACTTCTTGAACGTGTTTAGGTGATCCCATTTCACCCTCTACAAGAGAATAGAGAATTTTGTCGGCATCTTCGACCAAATTCCCTCAGCTAACATGTCTTTATGCTTTCTATCTCTAATACTTTCCACCATTCCCCCTAACTTGCTCATCGGAGTACCAAATCTCCACACAATCGTACTATTGGACCTAAAATCCAAACATTTATCTACTAGATTCCTTTATGAGATAAAAGCTTTTCAGAAATACGAATCCACAGTAGGCCTGATTTGTATATTATTAAACGCTTTTTCTTTAATATACCTATCTTGGATCCATTTTACCAAAATAAAGTCACTCTTATCCCAATACTTTGAAGCCCGTTTGATATTGGTTGCAGTGGTGATAATAGGTAGGTCTTTAACCCCTACACCCCTTCCTCCTTGGGAAGGACCATTTGGGCCCACGAGATCCCTTTCCTTCCGTCCCATATAAATCTATAGGCTAACTTTCTCACCTTCTTAGCCACAGAATCAGGGATAGCCATACCTTGCGCCCAATAAGTATACTTTTCAGCTATTATCCAGTTAACTAGCTGTATTCTCCCCCCATGGGAAAGATATTTTCCACTCCATCTTGCTAAGAGCGCTTCTATTGACTGGATTAGTTTCCAGCATTGTCCAAATGACTTTTTCTTTCTCGTTATTGGTAATCCTAGATATGTTATGGGTAAATTTTTAACAGTATATCCTAAGATGTCATGCAAAGATTGGTCTTCTGCGCATACTTTTGAGAAGGTGGAGGAGCTTTTGCTCGCATTTACTTCTAATCCCGAGAACAATGAGAATTTCTCAAGTAACGCCTTTATTGCATTAAGCGATTTCGGGTTTGCCTCTGAGAAGATGAGGATATCATCCGTATACATGAGGTGAGATATAGAAGTAGCACCATTCACCTGATAAGTGTCTATTCTTTTGTTCTTTACTCCACTTTGTATCAATCTACTTAGAACATCCATAACCATGTCAAATAGAATAGGAGATAGAGGATCACCCTGTTTAATCCCTCTCTGGCTTTTGAAGGGAGGTGTTGGAGTCCCTTCCACCAGTACCGAAAATGAAAATAGTTGTCGCCTCCCATCCTTGGCCTATTATATTTATACTCACATCGATGGAAATAGGCAACCCATTTGATGTGAGTGTAGGGCTGTTTAGGAGGAACGTGGGTTGGCTTGACCAAGGGTAAGCCAACTAGGGCCCACTTGATTATTCTCAATATCTTCTACTACATCATGCACCCCCTCTACAGGTGCAATTGTCCTTAATTGCTCTTCAGATTCTGCTTCAGGGAAATATTTCCTTATGTAACAGACATTGCAAGAATTTTTTGATTCGGCCGGGCTCATTTCTGATTCAACACTTAATAGTTTTTTAAATTCTTTTTGGGCAGAAAACAGCAAATTAGGCTTTTCAGATGTGTTTCCTTCAGGTGGAAGTGGAAGCAATGCTACTTTCAGATCATCTACTTTAACTACATACTGATTGGTTCTGCCATTGTAGTGTGCACTCACATCATACTGCCATGGTCTTCCTAATAGTACATGGGCTGCATCCATGTTAACCACATCACATACAATTTTATCATTGTACCTTCTACCGATGGACAAAGGTACTTTGCAACTTTTATCCACAGCTACTGAAAATTCCACTGTGAATCCACCATACACTGTAAGGATTTTTGTGTTCCTCCACCTCTAAACCTAATTTCTTCACTGCCTTCCACGAAATCAGATTATCAGTTGATCCGTTCTCTATTATAATATTACAGACCCTTCTTTTAATTGTGAGTCTAGTCCTGAATAAATTATTCCTCTAACTTTGCAGCTCTTGTTGAGGTGTGTGGCATATTCTGTGGATGATGCATGACATTCTCTGTCCTTCATCTGGAGGTGCTTCATCATCATACTCATCATCTGAACTATCTAATTCCATGGGTGTTTTTCCTTTGTCCTCGATTACACATACACTTCCTCTCTTTGGACAAGTGTTAGATTTATGACTCCATTCACCACATCTGTAACACTTAATATTAGTGTTTCTTTGATCATAGCGTCTATTAATTCTAACATCTTGCTGACTTTCAGGATTATTTTTTCTTTCTTCAGGTGTTGGCAGTATACCCTTCTCATTGGGTGGATTGAATCTAATGTTGGATGGGTCTCCAACATTTTTTATAAATTTTTCAGCCCTTCTGCCCAACTGATCAGCCACTCTTATTGTATCCATTATCGAGTACTGTGGTTGCATGATTAATTTTTCTTGTTGTTTGCTCTTGAGCCCTTGGACAAACCTTGCTATTAACTGCTCCTCTGTTTCATTCAGATTATTTCTCGAAGACAACCTATGGAATTCTTTAGAATATTCAGCTACACTTCTATTCCCTTGACAGCATCGATGGTATTGAGTGAATAGAACGCCCTCGTAATCACTAGGCAAAAATCTCTGTTTTAGCAATTTCTTCAATTTCTGCCAAATTCGAACTGGTCTCTGGTTGGTCCTTCTTATGTTTGTAACTGTTTGATCCAACTAGGCAGACGCTAGGTCCTTAAATCTCAACACCACTAGCTTCACTTGTAGGTCCTCATCAATGTCCATGTAGTCAAAAAATCTTTCTACCTCTGATCCATACCAAAAATTCTTCAATGTGTGCTGTCCCATTGAAAGAAGGTAGATCCATCTTTAATTTATATTGCCTCTGGCCTCTATTAAAATTTTCAGGAGCTTCATCCCAGTAATTATTTTCGCCTATTTGCTCCCTCCTCATCCTTTGGTAGTGAGGTTGCCTTTGAGACGTTTGTTGTGAAGGCATGTTTAACCCTTTATATTCATCTTCATAAAGTTCAGCATATCGATCATTGTAGTTTTGTCCCCCTCTCTGAAAATTCTGATTTGGTAGGGTCACTGGCCGGCGTTGAAATGGATACTCCGGAGGGTCATCTCTAGGTGCTCTGTTCCGACGCTGATAGATATGTAGGGGTTCTTCTGGTGGGCAACGCGGGTACACTCCCTCGAACTGTATTATTCCCTGTCCAAACGTGTCAAATTCTCTTCCGACGATTGGTGGCCGGAAGTCGACGTTCACCGCCGGTTCAGTGGGCTGTATGGCCCTCCTCAGTTCTGTAAATCCATCACGCATCGCGGCTGTTAGGTCAGCGATTGCTTTGTTCTTGGATTCCCATTCCTCTCTTGAAATGTGCTCATCTGCCATTTATTTTTTGACTATTTCAGTAACACTATAAATCAAAGTCCTGATCAAAAGGTACCACAATTACTGAATTCAGATTGCCAAAAATCTCAACGTAAGTCACTCTGATTTTTCCGAAAAATTTGCACAACTTTCCACAGCAACTAGATTCACTGCAGATACCCTCGCGAGAAGAAAAAGAATTCAACTTGTAAAATCGAGAATCACAAGAAAATCATAAAATCATAGACTTGATGGTTGCAGACAGATCGCAAAATCGTAGACCCAATTCACCCTCGCAAAAGAAACCTATGAGATCGACGACGACAATATCCCACACAAACTGCACCACGACGATCTCGGGAAACTGCACCGCGACGTAGGAAAACAAAACCGCGACGTGAAACCGCGACGATCTCGGGATACCCTGATGTAGGAGAACAGAACCGCGATGTGAAATCACAAGACAGAAATCGGACTACGAGAACGGACGGAAAACCACAAGACGGATGGACGGAAAAACCACGAGAACAAGAACATACCACGAACGAAATTTCCATAGCAGACCACGAACGAGAACAGATCGGGAAGAAGTGGATTCGGGAACGGGATGCTGTCCGATCGCGAGCTGGCCTTCCTTTTTTTTGTGATAAAAAATTTCTCTTCTTTGTACGATTTATTTTTTCCTTTTAAACGATCCAGAAATCTCCTTGATGTAGGAGAGATCTGGATTAAGGGGAAGAACGATTGAAGGAGTCAACAAGAACTTCTTCAATCGGGAAATGGGTAGAAACTTGGAATCCACCAAGAATTCTAGGTTGAGATCTAGAATTTAGAAAAAGGAAATAACAAAGAAAGGTAAGAACAAAGAAGGAGGGAAATAAAGGTAATACCTTGATTTGATAATAATTCAATAGTTGGCGCCTCCCATCCTTGGCCTATTATATTTATACTCACATCAATGGAAATAGACAACCCATTTGATGTGAGTGTAGGTGATGCAGTCCTTATAAGTGCTTGCATTAATCCAAACTCCTCCAGAAGGTCTTGGACGGCCATCGATTTTATCTTTCTAGTCATCAAAAGAAGAAGAGGGAGAATACTTATAGACACGTGAAGAGGGAAGGCGTGGTACACGAGACGCCATAATGATTGTCTTTATCGACTTTGCTTCTCTCTATTTATCAAGAGTTAGGTCTAGGGTTATAGTCAACCATGGGCCTTGGATCTGATCAACCAATCTTTAGTTTTTGTATTAATCATTCGTGCAAGCTAATGGTGTGTAATATTTTCAATAATTGGGCCATGTCCTAATTTAAATTAACTACATCACAAAATTTCATGAAATAAAAAATGATGGTGAGAAAGCTGGGTAATTGGATCGGTGATGACAAATACAACATGATCTTTTACCTGTTACAAATTGAAAACAGATTCCTAGGAAATTAGGAATAAGACTACATTGAATTACCATTGGAAGTCTCCATATGGTATATACTATATATAGAAGGACAGATGTAACAGGGTGCACGAGTATTCTTGTAACAGCCTTTGTTGAACATGTATTTTTGTCTAGGGGGCTAAATACATTAATCAACTAAGGAATTAGTAGTTAAGAGTCACTGATAGTAGTTAGATCCTTCCTTTTAACTTTAATGTGCACACATTGCAGATGTAGATTAAGAGTGAGGAATGCCATTTCTTACCATGGGGAGAGGATATTGTATGTATTTCATTATTTTATGTGACCTTTGATTTTAATACAAAATTTTTACTCTTTTTAAAAAATATTAAGAATTAAATCTTTCCATTTACAAATAATTAGCATGTGTTTTAAATAAAAAATTACAAATATCACAAAATGCTCATATTTTGATCTAAATCACCAAATAGGAAAAAGACATACCTGCTTGCCTTTCCAGCAAAATAACCAGTGGAATAAGAAATAAAGACCCTCGCCAAATATAGAAACAAAAGCTCCTTTGGTTGATGGTCTATTAGAGAAGTACCGACAGCTCCCAACTCAATTATAAGTTCTAAAGGTTCTGTATCTCTTACTATTTTATCTTGTGAGGATGATGTTCCTTTGTAACTTACTAACATAATGCTAGACCTTTCAGAATCTATAGCTTCTTGAATATTAGAAAATTGAAGAATTTTGACATTTTCAAATTCTAAAATATCAAGACGAATGATTGTATGAGGATTCAATTCCAAGCAATGTTCAGAGTTCTCTTCCACACTAACATCATTGACAAAATATTTGGTATGGTTGTGAATGCAAATATCAAGAAGTTTCTGGCCATAAAAGTTAATCCAAGAGAAATTTGTGGTTGAAAGTGAATCTATCTGGATCCATGAATCATCTGAGCAAGACTCTCGAATGCTGATCTTTGTTCCATCTAATCGATTTTCAATTCTGCAATAAAATAATTTTTTTATCAATGTGGTAAGGGAATAATTTATATGCAAGAAAAATGAATGAAAAAAATGAGAGAAGCATAAATAAATACCTGATGGGTCCATTTAACGATCCCAATCGAAACACAATAAGAAATCTTGAGCCCTCTTCATAACCCCGAATTTCAACTTTCAAAAATCTCCTATCATCGTTGCATGTTTTCAACATAATAGTAAAAATATTTTCCTCTATAATTTTGATAGGAAAAGACCAATCGGTGTCCTGCAGCTTAACCTAAACTCATTTTTGAATAATAATGATTAGTTTAAAGATATTTTTTACTATTATTTAAGTACTAAAAAATGTTAAATTTCAGATGAGAAGTTTGATAAATAAATCTATTTCAGGATCTTGATCTTAAGGTGAATTGTCAACAATCGGTTGTTAGAAAATGTATAAGATATTAAGAATAGTAAACATATTTACATTACCTGGAGTTCTTCTGAATCTTTAGAACCGTGACAGGTAAAAGAAATTCTTGCATCAGATGAGGACAAGCATTTTGGTTGATCATTTAAACTAAACTTAAGAAAAATATCTTGTCCTATCCTGTTTGTGAACGTCATGTATGGTCGTATAGATATGACCTGAAACAATAAATTTAGCCATCAGAACCCCAGACATACTGCTTAAGAAGATACTAAGGGATATCGGCTTATCCTACAGTATCATAGAAAAAGTTTCTGTCAACCATTAAAGGCAACATATTTAGTTACTCTATTACTAGTATACATAGCTATATTGAAAAGAGTCATTGAGTTTGGACTTATCTCCCTGTATTTTTCTTTTTTATCTCCTCTGTAATCAGGGCACTGTTCTTCTTCACAAAAAAACATAATAAATTTAGACTGATGTGTCGAGGTTAATGATTTACTATGGAGTTATAAGTGCTAAGTGGAGATTGTTTGGATTCTATCCTTATTGGACTAATTAAAATGTTAGCCCATTAAGTTAGCCAATTACTTATTATAAATACCCAAATATAGATATGAAAAGGATCGATTGCAATTCTTATAATAGGCAGACTATCACCAATATACACATCATAGTGGATGTACACCATTTTGGGTGTACATCCACACCAAAAGTCCGAGACCGGATGGGTTTAATGCTAAGTTCTTTCAAGAATCATGGGAAGCCATAGCACTAGATCTTGTGCATGCCATTCAATCCATCTTTGCGGGGTAAAACCTTCTATTGGAGGTCAACAACACCTTTGTGACGTTGATACCAAAGAAGGTAGATGCATCGGATACTGATATCGTGTGTCAATACCACCTACAAGGTGTTATCAAAAATCATCACAACAAGATTGTTGTCGGTAGTACAAAGATTGCCTTTTTGAAAGAACGTCTGATAGGAGATAATTATGCTTTAGGGACCGAGATGATAATGGTTTGGACAGCCGAGCATGCATCAAGGTTGACATTTCGAAGGCCTATGATACAGTGATTTGGAGGGCACTAAGGGGTATACTGAAGGACTTTGGATTCAGTGGGGACTGGGTTAAACTAGTAATGAGAATGGTAAAGTCGGCATCCTTTTCAGTTTTAGTTGATGAAGCTCCCACGAGAGTTTTCCGTAGTGGTAGAGGGTTGAGACAAGGGGAACCACTATCCCTCGATCTCTTCACTCTACTCATGGAAAATTTCTCGGAAGCCATCAAAGAGAGTATAGATAGGAAGGAAATACAGAAATATGTGATCCACGGAGCACTATCTGTGTCACACTTCATTTATGCTGACGACCTAATGGTCTTCTGTAAGGCCAAAAGGAAGTCGTTTTTATCTGTGTTGAATGTTTTTGATGTGTTTGTTACATGTACATGACTAAAAGTGAACAGGTTGAAAAGCGAAGTGTTCCTTTCCCATGGGACCTCTGAGGGTTTGCAACTGGCAGGGATATTAGGAATGTCGATAGGACAATTCCCCACGAGATACCTTAGACTCTCACTGATCCCAACGACCCTCAGATCGAGAGATTGTTGTAGATTGGTAAAGGTGGCCACTTCTATGGTGGCAAGATGGAAGGTCAACCTTCTGTCACATGCAGGGAGACTACTGTTATTTCATTGGGGCATAGCTGGTAATCTTATGTTTTGGTGTTTGACCTGCAGGTTACCAAGTGAGGTGCTGGGAACGTTGCAGAGGTTGACATACAAATTCTTATGGGATAGGAAGAAGGAGGTTAGTTGGGACCAGATGACGTTACCAAAGGCTGAGGGGGGAGTTGGGTTCAGACGATTCGAGGACATAATTACGGCATCAATAATAAAGAGAGCGTGGAGGATCTGGAATGCAGAGGATTCTATCTGGGTCAGATGGATGCGTAAGAAGTATGTTAGAGGAAGAACACTTGCAGACATCTAGAGATGCAGTGGAGTTGACTCATCGACATGGCTAGAGATTGTGGACAAGAGGCAGAAGATAGGTAGGGACATGACGTGCGGTGAGGATTACATATGAAAATGGAGAGGGAGTGACACATGCTTCACATTTCGGAATGCGTGGGACACGAACAGAGAGAGGAGACCAAGGGCAGACAAAGCAGCAGGGATATGGGCCCCGGACGTCAACAAGTATGCTATTATGATGTGGTAGGCCAGTCTTCGGAAGATCACGACAATACCGGGGACTTCTTGATACCGATAAATGTTGGGATCGAATCATATATGGACTGGGCAGAAACAAGAACACGACGGTCACCTGTATGGGGCATGTGTTGGACTATACTTGGGTCGACCACATGGTGATGCAGCTGATCTTAGTGAAGATCAGGTGCTTGATAAATCTTCTGAATCCACAGAAGATGAGGGAAAAACACTGGAACCCACCAATGATTCTGGAAATCCACCAGAAAATACAAGAGAAGAGAAAGAGAAGATAGAAGGTTTATTCCCTGTCCAGGAAATAACAAATTCAGCAAATAAATCAAAAACTGCCGATTCCATCCTCTATCCTCCATATATATACTCTCCATGTAATGATGGGCCTTCTTTAAAGGAAATGGGCTTTTGGTCCATGTTTGATTTAAAGGAAATGGCCTCTTTCCTAGTGCCATTACGGATGTGCTACATCAGACACCCCTTCTTTAGGTACAATTGCCCTCACTTGTTGCACTGGA
>LFYR01001205.1:35012-61926 GCA_001185155.1 Zostera marina
GCAACATTTTTTCTCACCATTCTATCTAGTGTATCAAATCCATAGCCACGAAAAATACGAAATATGCTTTTCAATTCTCTTATATTAGTAAATGCCTCTGCAGTATTACCTTCAAAAGCCTTAGAGCTCTTGAAACAGTTATGAAAGGGTGCGAAATAGACATCAGCACCAATTGTATCTTTTACGATATTCTCAATGTACCAATTGCAAACAATTTCTAACGCAGATCCACTATTTTGATCTGCAATATTAACATTTTGTTGCAAAGAAGAAACTGGGCCCAAAAATATATCAGACAATAAGATATCTCGAATACCCTCTGTCAGATCCATGCTGATGTGTTGTTCTGCTAGATGAATGATTCTAATATGTCTTCTAATCAGAGATTCTACAACAGAAGGGCGTTGAAGGCAGTTTTCTATTCTCAGTACCATAAGAAGCCTCTTCCTAAAATTGGCAAGAAAGCAGTCCCTCGTATACTCCCGTAGAACAAATACATGATTCAGAACACATATTGGTTCCATGTCATTCAAAACCGAGCACAGACTTGTTAGTCTTTGTGTTGCAGCTTCTAACACTTTCACAGAAATATTGCCAGACCGACAACTCTCATATCCAGGTAAGCCATGAACACCTTTGGTTGATTTTACAGAACTGGTGGAAACTTTGCTTGCTTGAATCATACGAATAACTGTTTGGTCTGGATGAAGTTGCATCTCTAGAGAGGCAAATCCACTGTCTGAATCTAAGATATTAATCAGACCTTCCAAACCACCCATTATGGATTCAATTAATGGTTCAACATAATACAAAGAGTCTCGACCTATTTTATTTAACTGAATCTTCTGATTGAATGCAACCAATAACTTTCCATTGCAAGCATTTAATGAGTAAACAGCCCCTTTAGCTTCCCTTGAAAAAATCTGGACAGTTTTGTCTGTCCACATTCCAACAGTTTTATTTCACTTCTCGATACTGATTTCCAGATAGGCCAAATGCTTACCACCAGTGGCTACTGAAATCTGTCCTTCCGGTTGTTTAAAACAGCTCACGTCTTCCACCTTGCTACTGCTTTGAAGTAACCTCTCCAAATCATATAATCGGGCTTCAGCAACAGCTACCTTTTTACCAGCAATAGAGACAGCACGCACTGAATCAGATATCTCCCCATATAGCTTCCTTGAAAGATCTTCAGATGCCTGTAGGAATCAGAGCTTTCCTAAAATTTTCTTTGACAATCTATCGCCTCATTTCTTGACTTTGTTAACTCTTCTTCAAGAGACTTATTACGTTGTGCAAGGTTATTTAGTGTAACCTTTGCAGATTCATGATCTGAGATAATTTGTTCTAAGTCATACCTTTTCTCTGCAAGTAACTTCACCTCCTTGCGTAAACACCGCCGATCAGATTTTAGGAGTTTGATCTCCTTGGTCTTTTCATCCAACTCCATTTCCAGGAAGTCAACAAAATCTTTAAGCTCTGCGTTCTTCCTAATCATCCTCTCCCAATCCCAAGCGAGACTGCCCTTGTACTGCCGGGAATGTTGAAGTTGTACCTCCATTGCAGAATCGGATTGCTTCAAGCCTAGAAGTTGAAGCTTTTTTTTGATCTTGCACTGTTCTGGCGATGAACAGTACCTCGCCGGCAAACACTGTTCCGGCGATGAACAGTACTCCGACAGTGAACAGTGCTCGTCGATAAACAGTGTTTTGAGGGTGCCCTAGTTCTGATCCTTTTTTCTTAAGATTTCCTCACACTGTCCACAAACTCTACTGATCGTTTCCCCTTGATTATTTTTTTTGAACTGAGGAGAAGATTGGCTCTGATACCACCTGATGCAGCTGATCTTAGTGAAGATCAGGTGCTTGATAAATCTTCTGAATCCACAGAAGATGAGGGAAAAACACTGGAATCCACCAATAATTCTGGAAATCCACCAGAAAATACAAGAGAAGAGAAAGAGAAGATAGAAGGTTTATTACCTGTCCAGGAAATAACAACTTTAGCAAATAAATCAAAAACTGCCGATTCCATCCTCTATCCTCCATATATATAGTCTCCATGTAATGATGGGCCTTCTTTAAAGGAAATGGGCTTTTGGTCCATGTTTGATTTAAAGGAAATGGCCTCTTTCCTAGTGCCATTACGGATGTGTTACATCACATGGGCAATTTGGGATGAGCGTAAAAGCACGAGAGCAGATCTTTACTGGCATCATAGCTGGCACGGCATATAGCTGTGGATGTGTGTATTGTTTATGATAGATCTAGATTTAAGTCTAGAAACTCAACTATGGAGGACTCGTTATTTGTTTATGAGATAGAGAGGGTACCTAAAATAACCCCCCAACGGATGTTACTTAGTAGTGGGTGCAGACCCTGAATTGGGTATGGTGAGATACTTGAGGAGGGGCCGAGGAGTCTAGTCGGGGTTTGTTCCTTAGTGATGGATCTCAGTTGGAGTAGATGGGTGGCGGTGGCTACCCTACGTTTTCCCCACGTTTGACTTGTCGATTTAGTTGATTGTTGGCGAATCCGACCCTTCCCTTCTTTCGGAGAGGAGGGGAAGGAACATGCCTTCAATGTATTATGGTTGTGTGGGAGTGTCGGGCTCCCAGGTGGACACGAGGACATGAAGAGTGGAAGCATGTCCCAACTTCTTTGAAGGATTTATGAAACCAAGATGAGAGGGAAGGTGTATGGAAACCTGAGGGTAGACAAACGAGTTTTAGGAAGTGTGTGGGTTGACCTTGTTTGTATTATGAGTTGTATCACTTGTAACCTTCAGACGTGCCTCTATACGGGGCCAGGTTCAGAGGGGCTAACTGCCACGTGGTGTACCATTTTTTTGGGTATATATTTATCACGATTTTTTTTTAAAAAGCACCATTTTGGGTGGAACCACTATAAATCTTGCTGTTGTTCTATTGATTAGATTATTTAGTTTTCTTATGTGATTAGATCCAAATCTGGGTGGATCAAATCTGTTTACTGTTTTATCAATCACTGTTCATACAATAGATTCAAGATTGTGCAATTACAGGTTGATCAGATTAGATGAGCTGATCTAATTGTTAGGTGCCACTATAAATCTTTCTGTTGTTCTATTGATTAGATTAGTTAGTTTTCTTATGTGATTAGATCCAAATCCGGGTGGATCAAATCTGTTTACTGTTTTATCAATCACTGTTCATACAGGAAATTCAAGATTGTGCAATTACAGGTTGATCAGATTAGATGAGCTGATCTAATTGTTAGGTGCCTACTTAAGATACTAACACGATGGGGATAAAGTAATAATACAAAAAGCAAATACCTTTGTAGGAACAGCTTGAAAAGGACATGGTTTGGATGTCAAAAAGAGACGAATAGAATTGGAGCAAGAATCCAAAGCATAAATGTCAAGTGAGCCATCCTATAGGTAAAGGAAGAAAATTAATTATTCCATTCAGTTATTCAGGAAAATATGGAGGAAAAAAAGGCATACAATTAAGCTTACCAAAGTACTAAGAGGAGATAGATCTTTAGCAGGACCAAAAAATTCATAGTTGGTCCCTTCTATTGACAGAGAGAGGCCAAGATGTTCAAAATTTACAATAGAAGCCACTGTACAACCATCTATCATCTCCTCATCAGTGATTTCCCAAATAATCTTCTCTATAGTATTACTAAAGTTTAACGAGAGAGAAGACCATCTTGTTTCTTTTCTATTTGATATATCCATAAACCGATATGTAAGTGGCGGACATTTGCTGCTTGCAATCCAATATGGAGCATATACTCGAATACACTGCATCATCATATGTTCTTTATCATGGCTTTGTTCAAGAATGATCGGAACAACCCTACATAATATGATAATATTACTTGTTAGTTGTTACAATATTGAATTCTAATTACAACAAAACAATTAAAAAATATTGGAAACATGAAGAAAAAACTAAGAGTGATTATCTTAAGATCACACCTTCCAGATAAGGAACTTCTCAAAGCAAGTATTTTAGATGGAAGCTTGTGAGGATGTGATATAAGAACAGGTTCCTAAAAGAAACACCAATATATAAGATAGTTATTAGGTACCAATATCAAAAGTAAAAAACTATGGTAATTAGAAGTAACAATCATTGAAATAAATGACGAGGGTTTTGTAATTATACATGAATCATTTCCCATCCCTGTATGTTAAGAGAAAGGTACAGAGGATCTTGTAAATCAACACTATAAAATTTGATCATCTGGCCAGGAGAAATAACTCTTTGGGAACATTTAATAAACTGGTCAGTTGAATTCTTGCGAAGTATGGAGTATTCAGAAGTTAGAGGAAGATAATTAGTGACAGTAAATGGAGATGTTATTAAGATCTTCCAATCATGAATAGGATCCAAATGAATATCTTTTCCAATTTCTATGGGCTTTGAACTTAAACAAAACCACAAGAAATTGCTACTAGCAGAGTCTGATGAGCTTCCGTTAGTGTGAGAACAATATACAATTCTATCACATTCACTGAGAGCTGATACACAGATTTCTTCAAACTCTTCTTTAGTGTCAGAAACCTCAGCTTTCTGATGTTCTATTCCTGTTGCACTCCATGTATATTGATGAGTGCCAACAACATCATTTGGTCTTAACTGCAAAAAAAATGATAATAATGGATGAACCAGTGTCTGAAGGGGAAGATGAATTGTATCACCAGGTTTTAGTAAGCCAAGAAGCAAATGGCCCTTTTCAGAAAACATATACTTTCTGTGCCTAACCCATCTCCTTTGTCTTGCATGGTTGACCATTTTTTTATCACTAAATGATTCAGGCCATCTGAGGTGTTCAACATCTGGGGCATAAACCCATCCATCACTATTTTTTTCTGATAAATTGTCAATATGCCAGTCATCAATTATTTTCCAGCCATCAGATAATTGAAAGCTTGAAAATCCCTGCACATAACAGATCAATCTATAATTTAATATACCGCTAATATTTGAATTTAACTCGGTGAATAATTTACTTTGATTTTATCATGTAGACAAATTCAATACCATGAAATGATAATTACATGTTAAATGTATAAAAGAAGGAAAGATTGCGTAGCAAAGGCAAATATTATACAAGATCATCAAAAAAGTTTTTTGTATTTAGTAATGTAAATGATGTTCTCTATAATTCATATATTTTTTATATATCAATCCTAAAATGGTATGCCAATAAAATAATCAATTAAATTTTTTAGTTAAAAATATATTGGATAGAAAAATTATTATAATACATATATTGTAACACCCTATAATTCATTGTAACACTATAATTTATTTGACAAATGTACACTTTATTTAGTCCTATATTGATAGGATATAAAAAGTACATATAACACTATAAATTATTTAACACATGTATACTTTATTTAGTTCCACATTGATAGAATTCAAAAAGTACAAAGAATACTCTATAACAATAATTTATTTAACACATGTACACTTTATTTAGTCCCATATTGATGCAGAGCATCTTACATGGGCTCCCTGGCCCATCTCCATTATAGAAGGCCCATTAGTGAAAGAGAATATAAATAGAGGCAAGATGGGAAGGATCGGCACTTTTTTTGGCAATATTATTTTATCAAGGTATTATTCACCTCCTTTTTCTGGATCTACTTTATCTACTGTTCTTCTTAATTCTCTCCCGAATTCTTGGCTATTTCCTCCCATTCTAGTTCTAATCTCTCTTGATCTTCTTGGTGAAGTCCAAGATCTACACCCACACCTTCTCCAATCCGATTGAGAGTCCATAGTCTCACTCGAACCTCACTGATTTGCAGTAGCATCTACATTAAGTGGTATCAGAGCTTAAGCTTCAACTTCTAGGCTTGAAGCAATCCGATCCTGCATTTTCTGAAGAAAAAAATTTTCCGCCTGCAAGGAGGTTTCTGAAAATTTCTCCAATCGTCGTCCGGTGACTTCCGCCTGGTGACTTTTAGTTTCTTCCGTCTGCTTCCATCTGGAATTTCTTTCTGCTTCCATCTGGAATTTCCGTCTGCTTCCATCTGGAATTTCTTCCGTCTGCTTCTCACCTGCTCTATCGGATATTTCTCATCTGCTCTAGTGTTTGGTTTCCCGTCGTGTCTGTTCTTCAGATGTTGGTGCCAAACTAGACACAGACGATTCAACTTGGAGGAGGCAGGGAATTACTTTGACTTTATATTCTGCTGCTGATATACTCAGAACAATGGATTTCCCAATTGTCATGACATTCATTATATCTCGTACCTTGGCTGATCATGACTCTGACTAATTTTTGAAGATTTATATAATAATCTTCTGATTGGGGGAGTGTGGTTCTTAGCAATCTGAAATCAGTATTTGTGACACCTCTGATCTGGACGTTGATTTACAGTTGTGATACTGAATTAATCAAAAAAAAAAGGCAGATGAACACATTACAAGAGAGGAATGGGAATTCACGAACAAAGCCATCGCTGACTTAATAGCCGCGATGCGTGATGGATTTACAGAACTGAGGGGAGTGTTCAATAACAGAAGAAGACAACAACTTCCGACAGTGGCAAATATGGAGGTCATGACTGTGCTTCCGACTGTTGATTTAGGCCCACCTATTTGTAAATCGATTCAATTTAATGGATCAATGATTGAAGGGGAGTGTCTGAGTTTTTCTGCGGATTACATTGGAGGTGAAAAAGGAAATTGCACACACGAGTGGTTTAGAATTAAAAAGAAAGGATTTAGAGAGAAATTAACAAGTGCAGATTATTGGGACCTTACCTTATCAGATGTTGGGATGTGCATTGAACTTGATTACACACCTTTTAGAAAAGATGGGTTGAAAGGGTTTCAAGTCACCATTCGTTCAAGTATTATCCATCCTGCTGAACCAAAAGGTACTGAACTTATTATCCCTGTCTGCTGTGAGGATCGGCAAGTAGTCCCCAAGAAGTCTTATTATGGTGGACATGAAGGTGATGGAGTTTATAATTGGTACAGAGCAAACAAGAAAATGGAGATGGCAGATATGATAACCAAATTTTCATCAGAAGGTGCCTTGGCTGTAGGAAATGATATAATATATACACCAACTCTTGAAGATGTTGGTGCGTACCTAGTTCTCTGCAGGTTACCAACTCGCAATGATGGGAAACCCGGTGAACCAGTGATAGCTATTAGTAATCCAGTATTGGCTGCTTTGCCAGTTGTTTCAAATGTTTGTATAAAGAAATTGTCTTCTGCTGCATATGTTGGAGAAGGAAAATATTATGGTGGGCATGAGGGACCAAACATATACAGCTGGTATAGAGAAAGTGCTGAAGGGACAACTAGCATTATAAATGGGGCAAATCCTACCATATATGAAGTTACTGATTTTGATTACAATTTCCAATTAATATTTGGCTATATGCCTGTTCGTTCAGACTCAATTGTTGGGGAACTAAAATTGTCAGAGCCTGCCAAAACCATTTTTCCAGAGCTTCCGCAAATTGAGCTGCTATCATTTTTGGGTAAGGAAGTTGAAGGGGAAATACTTAGAGCTATAGAAATCATTCCAAAAGTAATGTATAAGTATGAGAAAGGTGAAAAATTGGGGCCCATAGAAGAAGTTACAATTGAGGAGAATGAAGAACATGTTGGAGTTGGTATTGAAGCCTTTTCACAGAGAAGGGCTGAGGTTACTGACATGGGTCCTGTTCCAGGGTCTGTTGACAAGACTAGAATGACTTTAACATGTCCATCAAGGGGCTTAGTGACACTCCATGATCAAAAAGGGAAAGGTCACACAAGTATGTCTATCGCTGAATGGTTGAAGTCGTGGCTGGGCAAAGAATTCAGTAGACCTACTACAATTTTTACAACAGATTGGAGGAGACGTTTTCCACCTGATCCGGGCAGACCTTGATGGTATGATATTGATGCCACTCACAAGGGAAGATCGAACCACTACATCATTCGAGTGGATAGCATCAAGAAAGACAAGCTGAAAATGAAGGAGAAATGTCATCCAGAGCAACAATTGAGGACATGGGTCTATTTGTATGATGCAGATAAAGGGGTGTATGATGCAGAGCATCTTACATGGGCTCCTTGGCCCATCTCCATTATAGAAGGCCCATTAGTGAAAGAGAATATAAATAGAGGCAAGATGGGAAGGATCAGCACTTTTTTTGGCAATATTATTTTATCAAGGTATTATTCACCTCCTTTTTCTGGATGTACTTTATCTACTGTTCTTCTTAATTCTCTCCCGAATTCTTGGCTATTTCCTCCCATTCTAGTTCTAATTTCTCTTGATCTTCTTGGTGAAGTCCAAGATCTACATCCACACCTTCTCCAATCCGATTGAGAGTCCATAGTCTCACTCGAACCTCACTGATTTGCAGTAGCATCTACATTACATATTGATAGAATTCAAAAAGTACAAAGAATACTTTATAATTTATTTAACTATTTTTAGTCCTACATCGATAAAATTTGAAAAACACAAAGAAGGTTAGTCTATAAATAAAGATTCATTTTGTCTAAAACAAATATGAAGTCTTAAGAGTGGGAGGGGCTTATATTAAAAATGATATAGCTCTTTTCATGGACCAATGTATAAATTTTTGGCCTTAAAATAAATTTTTGGTTTTAAAATAAATTTTTTTGACATGCTTTTTTTAAATTCCTACCCGGATCTGGCTAAGGGAAATGCGTATCTCCCTGGAAGGTCGCATCCGCGCATATGCGCGCGCATCCGAAACCATGACAAATATAACACACAATTTTTATACATACTGTTTTGGCATACACAACTGTCATATATAGGGCTTAGGGTGTCAAGTTTTGGCTCAAAGCTCGGGCTCGGCTTGGGCTTGAGCTCGAGCATGGCTCATTAAGCTCGAGCTCGCAACCTAGCTCAGTTCAGTAAGCTTGTTAGGCTCGATAATAATAGTATATAATATAAGATCCGGATCCCGTGCGGAATAATTTCAGAGAACCATAGGAATAATTTATTGAAATTAAACAACTTTTATAGTCAAACAAAAGAAGAGAGATGTGCCAAACTGAATTTAAATGATGCGCCGAACTGAATTTAAATGATGCGCCGAACTGAATTTAAAATGACGTGTCAAATAGAACCTAAATTGAAGTATCAAATAAAACTTAAATTGATGTTTCAAACTAATTTTACTTAAGTTTCAAACTAATTTAAAATGACGTGTCAAATAAAACTTAAATTGACACGCCAAACTAAATTTAAAATAACGAGTTAAATAAAACATAAATTGATACGACAAAAAGAACTAAAATTGATGTGTCAAATAAAACTTAAATTGATTAAATGGTATTTTTTTCAATAATAAATATCTTTGATTTATTTCTAAATTAAGAATTTTAATATTTAATTTTTTAATTTTAAAATAGTAATACTCTAAAACGTTAATTATTTGGTAAAATGATAATATAAAAAAAACCTGGTTTGCAAATTAAATCAGTTGATGTAAAAGGAAAGGTAAAAAATATAAAAATTTCAGTTAAAAAACATAATTTTAATCAAAAGCGTTGATAATGAATTTACTGGAGTAGATCAAATAACCGTTTAAATTTTTATAATACATGTAACCACATCTGATCTTTCCACATATTTTACATTTTTAATGAAATTTAATACATTTTCATTAAATATATATTAATTTTTTTGGTTGAATAGTTAATTCATTTAAAAGTTAAATGAAAGGTCACGAGTTCGATTTACTGATACTGTAAATTTAATGCTTAAATTCAATTTTTGATATTATATTAATTGTAATGTAGCAGTAGTCTGAGAACTGAGATCTCTGGAGAAGATCTTCTCGGGTGGAAGAAAAACAGAAGTTCTTGGAATCCACCAAGAGTAGAAAGAGCAATCTTGATCTAGATGCACAAGTGGAGAAAAAAGTATAGAAAGAGGAAAGTAATAAGGAGAGAATAATATCTTGATTGCTTCAAAAAAATTTATTGTACTTTGTTTTATTTCTATACTCTTTTTCTTTGAAAATTGGGCATTGCCCTTATTTTTAAATAAAAATTTTAATTGCTTCAAAAAAAAAAAATACATTGATTGCACAGTAAACAATAATGATCTTTTACCTACTGGGTCCATTATATTTATACTCACACCAATAGAAATGGACAGCCTATTTGGTGTGAGTCATATCCTCTTAATGAGAGGTGGAAATGGCCTGACCTTAGTCAAATCATTTAAAGACCAGATCAGGAGATCCTTCCAGCTCTTCATTAAAATCATTAATAGAAATATGATGATGACTATGATCTGCATCAACTTATGAGCCCAGGTTTCCAGGATATCCATACCCATATCCATATCATACCTTGGGCTCCCAATTACGGGAAATAAGAATTCATTTGGGAAATGTTGGAAACTCATCCAACTAATAGATGCAATTTTAGCAAGATAGAATGTGAAATGTCTCTCCTATGGAGTAGAATCCAATTAGTTAATTCGATAATGTTGGAAAATATACCATCGAGCATAAAGTATGACTATCCCTGACTCAGTTGCTAAGAAAGAAAATCGACCTATAAATTGATCTGGGTGGAAGAAAAAGTTATCCCATGGTCCCAAATGATTACCCTCAAGGTTGAAGGGGGTCTAGGGGTTAGATACCTCCCAATTATCACTACTGCGACCAACATTAAAAGGGCCTCAAAATATTGGGATAGGAGTGATTCTATCCTGCTTCAGTGGATTCGTATTTATGGAAAGCCTTCATCTCATAAAAGGCTTCAGTAGATAAATGCTTGAATTGTAGATCTAATAGCATTGTAGCTTGGAGATCCAACACTCCTATAAAAAAGTTAGGAGTAATTGTGGAAAGCATTAAAGATAAAAATCATAAAAACCTATTAGCTAAGGGAATTTGGTTTAATATGTCAAAAAAATTCTGTAATTTCCTATGGTGGGTAAAATGGGATTACTTAAACACTTTTAGCAAACTGAGAAGTTGGGGAGTGCAAGTATCCCTGCTTGCTTATTATACAATATGGAGGAAGAATCTAGAAGTCAGCTAATATTCAACGGCTCATATTCAAGATCAGCAAGTTCTTTCCAGAGTCCATCCATGCTGAAAATTTTGAAATGGTTCTTCAATGGGCAATTACAGGTAACCTTTTCCAAGTATGTTCCCAAAGAATGTAACAAATGGAATTGTCAGTACTCTGGAATCTGGATAATCCCATGTATGAGGAGTTCATCGACACTGCATCCCATTTGTAATCACCAAGAGAATGTTTCCAAATCTCTCTGAATTTTAGATTTCCTTCAGTTATCAATGTAATATTCTAGGAGGAGGATGGAAAAAATCGACCTATATGCTCACTGTAGTATACAGATCGATGCCTCGATGGTGTTCCAGGTGTTACTTCATTGGCCATTGGTTTGAGAAGTGTAGCCAGATCCTGCCGGAGATAATCTCCCAAGCTCTATATCTCAGATGTGTAATATACGATCATAATCCCACAGAAGAAGTGGGAAATTTTACTGTTAAGCAAGAGGAGCGCACATGGCTCAATTTCCAGCTATTTTTGGATACTGACTATTGCTGGATTAGTTTGACACGTTCATATAAAAGTGCCACTAAAGAGGTTGGTATTATTCGTGCTACTTGCTACTTTTTGGACCACCATGTTGATTTCCATGTTCTTTTAGTTTTCACTCTAATTTGTCATTCTCTTGCTAATTTTCAGCATTTTTTCTGGTGAGTTCTTTACCACCTCCAAAATCTCCAAAGTGCGAGGAAATACAAGGGGTAGATAGGATATAGGGAAAAACACTCCCTTATTCCAATGAAGAACTGAGATTGTGATCTAGTAGAGTAGAAACTTGCATAATACATATTTCAGCAAAGATGCACATAATGTAGTTATGCTTGGACAAGGTTCCGGGTGCGCGCGCATATGCGCGCATTATGCGCGCATATGCGATGATGCGCCCCCAGATGGAGATGCGCCAGGCGCATCTCCCTTAGCCGGATCCGGGTCGGATCCGGGTAAAATCCGACCCGGATCCAGGCCTGTTTTAAGTTATTTAAATAACTTAAAACAGTGTTTTGTTTTTATTTAAAAAAAAAGGCAAAAAAAATTTATTTTAAGACCTTATAAATTTTTAGCATAAAAATTTATAAATTGGTCCATGAAAAGAGCTATATTATTTTTAATATAAGCTCCTCCCACTCTTTAGACTTCATATTTGTTTTAGACAAAATGAATCTTTATTTATAGACCAACCTTCTTTGTGTTTTTTGAATTCTATCGATGTGGGACTAAAAATGTGTGGTTAAATAAATTATTATTATAGAGTATTTTTTATGTTGTAGATGTATTAAAGAAGGCCCAGCCCAGCCCATTACGTTATTATTTTTTAAAAGCCTCTTGGGTTATTTATTATTTTCTTTTTATAAAAGTCTCTCTTTTATAAGTTTAAAGAAACCCTAGCCATTTATAGAGCTATATTATTACGAAAATACCCCTAAATGATTAACCGGTTTTTAAACCTTGGTGTTACAATGAATTATAGGGTGTTATAATAATTAATAAATATATGTATTATAATAATTTTTCTATCCAATATATTTTTAACTAAAAAATTTAATTAATATAATTTAGATATATAAAAAAATATTAATTTCCTATAGTTTTATAAATATTTACGAAAATGCCACTGGCGCATCTGAGCGCATATGCACGCATATGCTCAGATGCTCCAGGCGGCGGCGCATCGCGCAGAGGCGCATCCGGAACCTTGGCTTGGATAGAGCATAGAGAACCAATACAAGCTTGTTCTATAGTTTATTTTTTGCATGCTTAATGTAACTACGTAGCCTTGCTGTTTTTGATTTCCAGATAAATGAAAAAAATCCATTTGCAGGAAAAAATTATTTAAAAAGTGACCTTTTAAATTAATTTATCTTAATTGCAGTTTTCAAGGAATATATCACAAACAAACACAGTAGTTGCATGTCCAAAAAATAATAACTAAAAAGCATAGAAGAACCTACAGAAGATAATTCATGAGAAATAGATCAATGAAATAATAAGGAAGTGTAAAGTTGTTGCTTCAAAAAAAAAAGTGTAAAGTTGTAGATCAGTTTGTATTTTGCAAATTATATTTTTCTCTGTGAAGAATCATTTTCGCACCTGAAATCCAGTAAAAGGTAAACCTGAGAAAGAGGGAACAGATGCTGGTTCATTGGATGAATAACTAACCCAACCATTGGTTGAATCATATTTCTCTATTTCGAAAACCTCATCAGAATCAGTAATAAAACCAGAAATATCTTCATTTCTGTTATTCATCGAGCTCGAAGCTTCATAATTCCTCTTGGATTTAAGGCGCAGGTTCATGGTGTAATCAGTGTTATTTGTAACAGAAACTAATGATCGTATGTTGACGTACCTAGTTCCATTTATGACAGTCAATTCACTACAAACTACATTACTTCCAAATCTCCAGCATGCTGCTGGTGCAGAATAGTTTAATCGTACAGTTGTCCAAGGTCCTTCATTAGTAGGACTGATTTGGATAAATCCAGGCTTAGTGCTCCTGACAGAGTTTTTCCTGTAATCTTCATCTTGAGATTCAACTGGAAGGAAGAAAGAACATTTGATCCTTCCTTTGGTCTCTGTATTTCTCTCTCCTTCAGGTACCTGCTATATCTTTTTTCAGTCATACTTGAATGATTCCAATAAAATATTAAGATTTCTACATCCCTAAATGATTTTGTATGACTTGTTATACATAATGGGATATAATTTTTTTCCCTACAGTAAATTTTCATTTTTCATATAATAGAAGATTTTTTTTGCCAACATTAAATTTTGATTTTTCATTGATTATAGTATATAACTATCTTTTTATAGTATAATAGGAGAAGTTGATACAAGTAGTTTATCACTATATAGCTATCTTTTTATCTTAATTTAATTTACTTGTTTGATGTTTTCGAATAAAATAGATTCTAATGGGTTCTCAATAAATCAGAGAGAATTTTCTTATGAGCCCATGGCTTAACATTACTTTGAAGTTTGAACATTCCAGAGTTAAAGATAACACTGACATAATTCCTCTAGACATGTTAAGCGGCTATTTGAACTTTGAAATTGATATAGGTCGGTATTCTAACAGGCGCACAAAGAGATTATGATGAAGGCCTTCTATCCGTGGAGGGCCCCAACTCTTCTCAAATCTCAATAGGCACCTTAACTCATCTCGTGGGAGTCCACCACCATAGAGATGGGTATATAAAGATTAAGAAGTGGACAATTTTGTAGCTTTTGATATTACAATAATTCCAGGTGACTTTTTATCTCTTTCTGTTTTCCTCTCTTTTCTTGAAGATTGTTCATCTTCTCCTGGTGGAATCCAGGCTTGCTGAAGGATTTCAACACCCTTTTGGAGCCAATTACTGGATTTTAATTGTTGTTCCAGATCTGTAGATTCAATCTACATTAGATCACCATCATACATGAAGGATTACAAGGTCAATCAATGAACCTAACATAGTTGGCTAAGTCAGTTAAGTCGAGTAATTGAGCCACATCTTTTTAATTAAATTAACGTGTCTTACAAAACTATACTACATAGTTAATGGGAGAGAGTCATCTTTTTTTCAACTGTTCTTATTTCAGATCTCTCTTAATTCCATTGGTTGAGCACCTGAACCTCGCTTCTGAAAATAATGAATATTCCAGTTCCCACTCAATCCAATCCAGATATTAGATTGAGGGATCTGACGAAGGCTGCGCAAAAAATCACGGACCACTCTCCCCCTTGGGGGCTACTATGGAATGTTATTGGGTGCTTGTCGTTGCATTTATGGACGGAAAGAAATAAAATATACAGACAACACGCTAGTAGGCCTCATGAGGCAGTCCTTATCAAAGTTCCAGGTGTGCATGCATATGCGACCCGGATCCAGGCCTGTTTCAAGTTATTTAAATAACTTAAAACAGGGTTTTGCTTTTATTTTAAAAAAGGCCAAAAAAAATAAATTATTTTAAGACCTTATAAATTTTTGGCATAAAAATTTATACATTGGTCCATGAAAAGAGCTATATTATTTTTAATATAAGCTTCTGCCACTCTTAAGACTTCATATTTGTTTTGGACAAAATGAATCTTTATTTATAGACCAAAACCTTCTGTGTTTTTTGAATTCTATCGATGTGGGACTAAAAAAGTGTAGTTAAATAAATTATTATTATAGAGTATTTTTGATGTTATAAATGTATTAAAGAAGGCCCAGCCCAGCCCAACCCATTACGTTATTATTTTTTAAAAGCCTCTTGGGTTATTTATTATTTTCTTTTTATAAAAGCCTCTCTTTTATAAGTTTAAAGAAACCCTAGTCGTTTAAAGAGCTATATTATTACGAAAATACCCCTAACCGATTTTTAAACCTTGGTGTTACAATGAATTATAGGGTGTTATAATAATTAATAAATATATGTATTATAATAATTTTTCTGTCCAATATATTTTTAACTAAAAAATTTAATTGATATAGTTTAGATATATAAAAAAATATATGAATTTCCTTTAGTTTTATATATATTTACGAAAATGCCACTGGCGCATCTGCGCGCATATGCTCAAATGCTCCAAGTGATGGCGCATCGCGCAGAGGCGCATCTAGAACCTTGGTCCTTACGGAGGTCATTAAAGACATCAGTCTCTCCTTTGATTCGGTATATTACAAGAAGAGTTGTTGTCACCCTTTGGAGACATCTATGATGGAAGTATGGGATACCAAGCTGTTGTCACCCTTACGGAGGTTTTGCTCATTTTTTTTTACTTCTTTTTTTATTTCTATACTCTATGTAAATTGGGCATTGCCCTTATTTTTTTAATGAAATTTTAATTTCTTCAAAAAAAAACGTGTCATAAAAACTAAAATGGGTTATTGAGTTGTGTCGTTCATGTGAGCAATTTTGAGCTAGTGGGTTATTTTTATGTTACATGAGTTAGTGTACACGTTAGTTATTTACATATGTACTTAGGTTGTTTCTATGCATACTAGTTATTTCCTTGCATGGTATTTTATTTTGAGTCGTGTACTAAAAAGAAAAAGTTTATATTTCTTTGCATGTAGTATAGCTTAATCACATGGTAGAAGGGTGGAAAGAAAGTGTACCTCTAATCAAACGAGTAAATAATATGGTAGAAGGGTGGAAAACAAGATTGCTATCTCATGCCGGTAGGGTTCAATTATTTCATTGGGGTATCATGGGCATATTCAATTTCTGGAATATGGCATGCAGACTACCTATAGAAACACTAAGAGACTTACAGTCCATCTCTTATAGATACATATGGAATGGTAAGCAAGATTTCACTTGAGTACAGATGGCTTTACCCAAAAAGGAAGGGGGGTTAGGATTGAGATGTTTCATTGAATCAGCTGAAGCAGCAAGGATAATAAGAGTTGCTAGGATCTGGTTGAGCCAGGACTCGATATGAGCCACATGGATGAGAGATAGATACGTTAGATATAGAGCCTTACTAAGCATTGAAAAACACCTAGTCTAGATTCTGCCCTATGGGCGGAAATAGTTGACAATAAAGAAGATATTGATAAATCGCTTAAATGTAAAGATAACTACAACTATGAATGGGTCGGGGTGGGTACACCACTAAGATATAAAAATGCATGGGAATCTATAAGAAACAAGAAAGAAATTGATAATCTATGGGAAAGAGTGTGGATCACTAGTGTGAAAAAATTCGCTATAACCCTCTGGAGAGCTAGGTGAGGAAAAATATCGATGAGAGCAGATTGGGCAGGTAGAATGAATGGGGTTAACACGGAGTGTATATTATGTAATGGGCCATGTGAATCACAAGAGCACGTTTTCTTTCAGTGTAAATTTGCAAAAGACCTTTGGGGTTACTTAATTGAGAAAAAACCATGTATAATATCACGTATAGGTCTATCATTAGAACAGGTAATGAATGAGGCAAGCGGAAGGACCAGAAAATCAGGCTTCTGGGGGTTAACATGGTCATACATAGTAGCAATAGTATGGGGCATCTGGACGGAGAGAAACAAGAGGGTCCATGAAGACAGATTCAACAGGGCACATGAGATAGGGAGGAGAGTTATAGAAGACGTTACAAAGACTTTCAAAGCCACAAAGTACAAGGAAAAGGAAAAGGGAACGCAGAGGGAAGAAAGACCACACTACATGCTTGGATACAAAGTCCACAAGAGCCGAACACGGGGGAATTGACAACAAGAATACCGTAAAAATAGTGTAATTTAATTTATCTGTATCTGTACCTTAAAATTTCTAGGAACTTGTAGTAGAAAAGAAAAAAGAAAATCAAAAATCCGAAATGAGCCAGAATTCAACTAAAGATAGAATTCTGGCTCATTTAGGATCAGGTCAAATATTGAAGGGACGATGGGATGACCAATTGTGTAAACAATTGATCATCGCCATAGGAACCTCAATCCCATGGATTGAGATCCTTCTGAAAGTAGGAAACACGATATGGCAAGTCATTTACAAGTAGTGGACCGAAAGGTGATGGCAGGGTTTTCCCTAGGAAAAGGAAAAGATGCCAGAAGTACACTAGGGTTTTTTCACCCAACCATTGTCCTAGATCCACTACGTAGGAACGATGCAAGCATACTCGTTTTAGGAACTAAATGTCAGTCCCCAAAGGTTGCGAAGATCTAATAGATCGTAAGATCAACTAATCGGACCAATGCGAGGGTGTGGGGTAGGCCGCATGTGGCACTACCTTTTTTTTCTTTTAAAATAATATTGTTTTTATTTCAAAAAAAGAATAGCTTAATCACCTCTCTGAGAAGTGTATCAAGGAAACGAAGATTATTTAGCAAAGAGTAATTTTAATATTAATGAAAATAAAATAAAACAGCATGAGCACATTGGTCTCTGGGATTTTTTTTCATCCGCACCTGCGCTATGTGCACATCTAGATTACAAAATGAGTTTGATAAAAATAACCACTAGTTTCCTTGCCAATGTTTTCCCATGAGGTTAAGGTATTTAGCACTTTAGCTTCATATTCAACTGATGATTTTTGTAATTTTCTGGATTAAATAATAAATACTATCAAAAAATCTTCCCAAGTCAAATATCACTCCTGCATTGACTGATGGTTCGTTATAACATTATGTACTTTATTATGACTCTCTTTCTAAATTTGCATCCGGAGTTAGTTATGGTTTATAATTATGTTATGTAAGATGTAGTGTCAAAGCTGTTTTTTTCTTTAGGAATCAGGATTCTAGGGCTAGAGGTAGAAAACGTGGTTAGGTCACTGACCCTCACCGTACATACATACTAATGGAACAGTATTCGATCGGATAAAATTGAAAATCAAATTGAACAAAGAAAGAAGCCAAAATTAAAAAATAAATACAAAATTTAAGTGGTTAGGTACTTAGGTTGTCAAATTATTAATCAGCCAACTCAATGGAGTATCTCTCTCTGGTGGTATATTAGAATCAGTATTTCTTACAATGTTCAATAAAATATACATAAGTATATATAGAAATCCTAATAGTTCTAAGTTCTGACCCATTAATAATTAATAAGACTAATTGAGGAATTAGTATTTCCCCCTTTTAACTTCACAGAAATGACATTAAACTTTAACAAGATTATATTCTAAATAATATACTAGAGGATATTCTAGATATGATTAGAAATAAAAGTATTAGCACTAGTGTATCATCTGGGGGAAGGGAGATTCTTAGGAGATATTTTTTTTATATCTGTTTTACTTCGCTTTGTTGAATCTTTTTTTTAATGTTTTTAACTTTATTGAATAAAATTTACCAATACCAAAATATAAATTGTTCATTGATTTACCATGATCTTTCCTGATCGAAGCTCGATCCAAAAACTTTTAGGATTGAAATCACAAGATTGCAGTTTAACATTATAAAATCCCAGGGGCTCTCCTGTTCAGAATAATGAGAAGCTTTATACTGAAGAAGTTAAAAAAAACAATTGAGGTGAAAGTCTACCTGTTCCCATGTCAACTAGATAAATCTCCAGTGTGTAATCATCCTGAATAAGAAATTTTTACAAAGAATCCGGAAAATTGAAAATATCAATATAGCGAACAAAACATTGGAATATCGATGTTTATAAACATGATCCAATGAAATAATAATAAAAAAAGAAATATCATAATACAATAACAATCCCCAGGTATTCTAATTTTTAATAGTAGAAAAGACAAAGAAGTTCCAATACTAGAATACTTATAATGAAAATGAAGAATAATAGTATTTTGCATACCTTTATTAAATCTACTTTAAAGAAAAATATTTCATTCCATTTGACTGAAAGTAGATTGGAAGTCAAAGAAAGCTTTGACAAAGCACCATATGTTCTTGCAAACTGATTCATGGATGTCGACTCACTGTCTTGGTTTGAATTAGAAATAATACGGACTGAAGCAAAATATTGACCAGTGCTCAGTCCTTTTGGTGCAATAAACTGAATTGGAGAAATACTAAAAATAATTAATTACAAAAGAATATGATTTGTGTCGCCAAATAAAAAAATAGAATTGAAGACATAAATTTATGCACTAGACTAAACAAGCAATGGTTTCAATAAAAAGTACGCAGTAATCAGGATGCGGCCACAGTGGCTTTTATGATTATTATTTTTAAAATGAGTAAAATCATTAAAAATCAGTAAAAAAATATGTAAATCAAGGAAAAAATAAATTATATGAATCACATAAATAAGCAAGGACATAGAAGTTAAAAATAAATAGAAATTATGAATAAAAATAAGTTATAGTATTTAGAATCAATTATTAAGAATAACAATAAACATATTAGGAGTCTTTTTTTTTGCAAGAAGTAAACATTCTCATTTAATAGAAAATGAAGGGTTGTACCCTGATTAGAATTGAAAAAGAGAGATATACTAAAGGAGATGGTTAATCCAATGACAGATTCCTATAAATTGATATCACATAGTAATCTAATAGCTAGATACTTTGCCTTAGGAGGTAAGTCTTCCAAACCTGCATTGTGGTCTCTTCTAATTGACAACATTGTGCTTTTCTTTTAGATTTCCTGTCTAAATGAAAGGCTTGTGTCTGATAATTCCCTAAAATATTATCTCTCAGGGGGCCTGAGAGATGGTTGTTTTAACTTTATGTTCTTCTTGGATCAGATATGCAAAATGAGACTTCCTACTTCCTAGTGCATTTCAGCGGAGGCCTCATTGGGGGACTGTGATGCAGTAGAAGATATTGAGAATAATCAAGTGGGTAATTTCAGGGTATCACCCTTCATTAATATTAATGAATATCTTTTACTGTATGCAAAAATAAATAAATTTAGGACCATTATTTTAAACTAAATGTATAATACCTCGGCTTTTGAGATAATCACTTTCAATATAGTTCGAGAAAGTCCACTCGGTGTCCCCTTCAGATGAGAATCTAATGTATTTTTGGACATTGGGACCTTTACAGGTTTATTATCACCAGATGACATATTAATAATAGTTGGATATCTTTTTAGCTCAGTAGAACGTATAAATATATTCTGGCCAAGTTTATTCTGAGGAAGAATGTAGTGATTTGTTTTATTATGAACATCAATTATTGATCTTCCACTGTAGAAGAGAGGAACCACTTCCTGTTAAATAAAGAAAAGATATAACAGAGACAAACTTGAAAAATATAATAATAATACTAAACAATATATTCTAAATTTTCCTTTCTACACAAACTAACAAAATAGAAAATAACGTACCCTATTTCTTAAAGATGCACCAGAGACACTGAAGTTATTCCAACTAGAATAGGCTTGTAAAAGCATATTTACATTTGTTGAGGATATATTGACATTGAGGTCTTTACTTGAAGTGATTCTTATTTGTGAAGTAGCACCTGGTTTATTCAAATCATATTGGTACCTAACATATGATTTAAAGGGAAAAAAATAGATAAGAAAATAAAATATAAATCACCATGGATGAAAACATTTTATTACAAATAAAAAAATGTGCAAATTTTAATGCATACAGAAGTTACGAATCTTATTTCTTTTTTCTGTAAAGGATATAATTTTATAGTAAAATAAAGGAAAATACGTAGTGTTGAGATAATTAATAATTGGTCCTAACCCCAACCATATTGAGTCAACCAGCAATGGATATGGACAAAGATCCCTTTAATTTAGGGCATGGCCCAATTAAATGTGTATTTTGAGTTACATCATCCTGCAAGTTTATAATGATAAATAAAGAGAACTCTAGTGGGCTGGTCGACTAGACCTAAGACTGGTGAACAACAATAACCCTAGACCCAAGGATGGTATCGCTTAACACCTAACAGAGGACCCGATCCGAAGCACTAGACGACGGGCCCGACAACTACAATCGGTTTAGAACTTCAATTCCTAAGCATAATCCTACTCTCAGGAGTCAAAATTATCTGAATATGATTATGGTTCCGATTACCATCCTCACTCAATCACAGAACAAGGTTTGAAATACCAGAAGGTGCGGTGCGCCGGAGACATATATATGTGGAACCTGTCTAGGAGTGGGCATTGCCCTTATTTTTTAATAAAATTTTAATTGCTTAAAAAAAAAAACCTATCTAGGAGTGTACAATTGCAAACCTTATTGGGCCAATTATAAGTAATTAATTGGGACCAACCAATCAATATCACATTATATATATCTTATGATTACATTACATTGTAACCCTAAGCCTGATTGTGATTTGATTGATACAAAACCATCATCACGACAAAAAAGAGAGGATGTACACCATCTTGGGTGGAACCTCTATAAATCTGTGTTCTTCTTTTCTTCTTTATTTCCTAATCGTCTAGCTAGATAAATCGAATGCCACCAACACTGTGAGGGAGTGTCGATCTTGAAGGTAATCAAGCCATCGCTTGATTAACACATGGTTTCTAATGATTATCCTCAAGGTTGAAAGGGGTCTAGGGGTTATAGATCTCCCTATTATCATAACTGTAACCAACATTAAAAGAGCCTCAAAATATTAGGATAAGAGTGATTTTATTCTAGTCATAGTTTTAAAAGCGCCAGCTTTAAGAGTGCGCTAAAGCTTTAAAGCTCTCTTGGAGGAGCGCTTTTTCCAGCGCTTTTCCAGAGCGGGTTGGGGTAAAGAACCACCCGATTACCCAATTACACCTATTATTTATAATTATTTTCACCTAATATACTTTTTTTCTTTCTATTCTAACTTATATGAATTAAATCATTAATGTTCTATTACATGGATTTTATACTTTTATAAGGTATTTTAAATGGTTTTATATGTATTTATATAGGATTATATGTATCTTTACAGGATATTACTAAAATACCCCTGTCGCTTTAAGTGCTTTAAAGCACGCTTAAAACTCCCAAAGCGAAAAAGCTTTTCCTGAAAAGTGGAAGCGCTTTTCGCTTTTTTGAGCTACCTAGTACAATGGAACCATGATAGATATATTAAAGAGAAGGCACTTAGGGATATTCGGATCAAACCTACTGTTGATTCACACTTCTGGAAAGCTTTCATCTCATAAAGAAATTTAGTAGATAAATGCTTGGGTCTGAAGTAAAATAAACAAGAACTGGATTCACCTGACTATCCGATTATTTGAGATGTAGGCTTACATAATGTTAGCCTATAAAGGTGCATTTTAAACAATGACCTTCCCTAAGACTCACTATGTCTACATTTTGCAAAAATATATTCTTGTAATTCACAAGAAATCTAAATAGTGCAGAACACTTACCTTAAAAATACATCAACAGGTTCGATTACAGGCTCCCAGGAATTATTGTTATCATTATACGATCTTCCGGTTAAAGACAAATCAACAGTTGAATTCATATAGTCAGGTCTTCCATGCAATGTAAAGCGAATATCAGAGAAAGACATATTAAATAAAGGTACCATCTGCCAAAATCAGACAAAGACAAACATTAATATATGCAAAACATCTGAATCAGCATAAATAGAAATCAGAAAATTATGAAACTGATATGATGTACAATTGTGCATCACAGAAAAAAAAACTTTGATATATATCTTATTCAGGGTCTCACCAGTCCTCCATAATCGTCATATATTGCAGCAGATAAAATATTCACTTTTGCTTCAATTATAGTATCACTAGTGTTGCTCGTTACATTTGGATCCACTAGCTTTAATGCAAATCTTTTGGGGGGTTTTTTAAATCCCTTGCGAATAACAAAAGTAGAAGCCTGATTACCAACACTCCATATGCTAAAATGATCCTTTGTAAGGTTAGTATCAACGGTATTCCATATACATTCATCAGAAAACTGATCTCCAATCACCTTATCACTGCGTATGCATCTCAACGAACTGGTTAAACTAAGTTTAGGTGGGTTGTTAGAAGCAATGCAACCTAGGGAAACATATCCTAGAGGTGCTTGAGGCAACCAAAAACGGATATTTTTATTCTTATACTTGAGCTTTCCAATCATTTGAAAATCAATTGGAGTTTTGAAAAGAGAGTCATCCCCAGAATTACGAAGTACATAGCATGAATTGGGAGATTCATATCTGCATTGAAAAAGCTAGTTCAAAACAAAATTATCAAACTACGATCAATGATATCAAAAATGAAAGAGAAATACCCTTGAACTGCAATGTCGCCAAAGTAAGCCATCCCATGAGGAATCACTGGACGCCAAATAGAAAGTTTCTTCTCATTTGGGAATCTATGATTCCACCATATTAATTTAAAATCTGTAACTTCTTCGAACAGCTGTCCCGATGACAATAGAGCTTTCCTTTGTAGTTGATCAGATTCATTAATCATCGAAGAATTAGTAGGGAGATTTGAACTCACAGATGCCATTGCAGTTTGATTCAACTTTTGTAAAGATAATTGTCTTAGCTCATATGCTTTACCATAGAAACTCATTTTACATGGATCAGCAGACAAAAAGGTTCCAAAGGAGTTTTCCACTCGCCAAAATGCAAAATTCTGAGAATACCTAGAAATGTAAGAGAGAAAAAGAAATAATTGATTCCTGAAATACATAAAGACAAATCTGAAAACCAATTAATTGTGGAAAAACATACGGTTCACTTAATGACAAAGAAATACAATCTTTGAATGAGCAAGGAGAAACTAATGAAGACAAAATGCACAAACAGGATGATGAAGGTGGTTCTCTTTTATCAACAGATACAACACAACCCATGGAGACATAACCTTGGGGTGCTATAGGAAACCATATAGAACAGACAAGATTTTCAGAATCATTTTCAACAGGAAAGCTTATTGAAGCATCTTGCTGCGAATTGTTATCAACAAAACTGGAAGCACCTCCGAAGTTCAAAGGTGGCCAGATCAATTTGTATGAAATTGGTCTTTTAACCTTCACAAAGTTGATATTTACAGCAAGAACCCCCTTGGAAGGAGGCTCGTTCCTGAAAAAAATAGCCACTTTAAAATTTATACTGACATAGTTGCTGTATTTAAGAGAATGTGGACATACAGAGGTGTCATGCAATCCCCAAGAACAGCAAACCCTGAGGGTGCACGTGGTCTCCAGAACGTATAAGTCTGTCCATCACCTGAATCAATGATAACATGTCAATGTAAGTAAAATAAATGATATGCATTAAATATGGAAAAAAATAACACTTGTAGTTGTCATAATAGTCTCCCTGTCTAATACAAGAGGATGGAATTTGAAAACCATGGAAACAATATATCAAGTGGTCATTATTGGAAAAATAACAAGGAAAAAAACATACATTGTAGAGTCCCCACTTGGTCAAATTGAGAGCATGATACAGACACTTTCTTCGATGTCATCCTCACAAATGCTAAAATATCTTCCTCAACAGCTAGGAACAGTCTCATAATACTGAAGGATAAGTTCATCAATATATCAGAAACAGATATATGAATGACTGTTCTGCCATCTGTATTTGACAATTTTACAATTGTATCAAATGGTTTGAGAACCATGATTCCATTACACTCCATTTGTAATCCAAGAATTTTTCCAGATATTTCAGTGCTTTTATCTTTCAAAATAAGTCTGTAAAGTTCAACAGTCTAGGTTAGAAGAAATTATTTCTTATTTTCTAAAATCCACGATAAGCAATAAAATAAGTAAGAATTAACATAATATCAATGATTTATTAAATGAAATGCAGAGAATACATTTATGTAAATTTATATTAATACCGATGTCAAGGATAATCATGACCTTAATATAATAAAACACTCCAGCATAACGAATTAATCAACGGAAGCAATACTGTAAACAATCACTAACCTGCAAAATACATCCATCTTAGTGTGTAAAAGTTTGTTCGATAGCAATAACGATTCACCAATATCTTTCGAGGTATTGTAAAACGTAAGTTCTGGACCTATAGCCTGAAGAAACATAGTTTATTTTTTTAATAATCATTCTTCTATTGAGATAATAGAAATAACTGACCCTTCTCCACTTACTACTCATGTCAAATACAAAAAACGGATTAAGAATGATTGCTTCAAAACATAATGGACAATCAAGAGTGTAAGTCCAATGCAAGGAAAATTAGACATTTTAAATCCACATGACTAAGTAGAGAGTTAAGAATCCACGATACTTGTCGTTTGAACCTAAGGGCTTAGCACCCTATAATGACTTGCATACATAATACTATATCTAGTATGGAATCTTTTTTTTTTTTTTTTTTTTTTTTGGGACTTCTGCATCACTCTTCCTTAGGAACTTTCTTGGACTGGGAAAGAAAAATGCCGACATTTTCATTGAAAAATATAGAATAAAAAATTTCATTGAAAAAAATGGACAATTTCCTGATTATATGGAGAATAAAAAATATAGAATAAAATGAGTGTTCTTGTTCTCTCTAGACATATAGCTCTTGCGTTTACATATACTTCTGATGTAGGCCTTGAACAGTTGAAGGAGACAGATTCAATGGATGACAGAGATCTGTCCAGAGTTGCGTTCCAAACCAATGGAACAGTAAGTTATAGAACTAGGGTTTTTGTCTCCCTTGAAAATCGATAGAGGTGAATGAGATTATCCCAATCCAAGGATAATCGTGGTGTGAAAAATGGTAAGAATAATAGAAATTGGCAGAAAAATAGAAAGATATAAAAGAAAGAAATTAAAGAAGGAAGGAAAGAATTATGTTGAGAAATTACCTTGGATAAAATAAAACTCAACTAACTTCCATCTTCAGGGTCCACTCATATTTATACTCTCATGGTTTAATAGTGGAAAGTCCACCATGAGAGTCCAAGCCATTTTATTGGGCTTGGTCCAAGGCTCGATTAGAATCGAGCCTATTATTAATGCAAGCACTTGTAAGGGCTGCATCAGGCGACCCCTCTTGGAATACAATTGTCCTCAATTGGTTGTCTTCCTCTGCAGGTGGATAATATCTTCTTAAATCTGCCACATTGAAGGTTGATGACATGTTGAATTCTGGAGGTAGATCTACTACAAAAGCATTGTCACTAATCTTCTTTAGTAGCTTGCAAGGTCCAAAATTCCTATCCTTCAGTTTAGAATAAGATCCTGCTGGATATCTGTCTTTTTTTAAGTGAACCATTACCAAATCACCTTCATTAAAAGTCTGAAATCTTCTAGATCTATCAGCTCTTTCCTTGTAGAGATCGTTGGCTCTGCTTATTGATTCTTCTACTTGCTTGTGTATCAATTTGCTGGTTTCTATAATATCTTCTACCTTCTTATTTACTGAAGGTGTGGAGGTAACATCCATTATATTCTTTGGAAGATGGCCATAGGCAGCTACAAAAGGTGCACATCCCGTTGATCTATTAGGCATGCAATTAAAGGCAAATTCTGCTTGAGCTAAGTGTTGATCCCACT
>LFYR01001205.1:63875-89105 GCA_001185155.1 Zostera marina
ACTGTAATAAATCTTCTTCCTCTTCTGAAAAATCTTCCTCAGTCTGTCTATTAAAAAGTCCTCCCTGTCTGAAATTTTCTTGCTGCCTGAAATTTTCCCCCTGTCGGATCTGTTCTTCCAAGCGATCCCTAGCTGTGGGTGGGTTTCTTCTTCTGAAATTTATTGTCGGTTCTGTCTGTCCATTCACTGCCGGATCAGCTCCTCCATGCGGCTGAATAGGTTGCAAATTCTGTTGCATTGTTTGGAAGCCGTCCGTAACAAAGGTTGTTAAATCGGTTAGGGCTTTTGCCAACCTCTCAAACTCTTCACGTGTGATGTTCTCGGCCATCTTAAATACATTCAGAATAAATATTGTTTTTACTTCCGTCCAGAATAAATATGTCCAGAATAAAAGGTTGAAATAAATACACTGTTCTCGCAAATAAGTTCCAAATAAGGATGAAATAAGTTCTCGCAAATCCGTCCAGAACAGTCCGCAATTCCTGTCCAGAACAAATCACTGGAATAAATCGCAAAGGATTTTTTTTTTCCACGTGTGCTGGAATAAATCGCCCAGAAATCCGTCCAGGTGAATCGCAAATGTGTGCTGAAATCCGTCCAGGAATAAAATCGCAAATCGCAACTTGATGTTCTTGGCCAACTGCAGATCGCGAATCCCTCCTAGTCTGATACCACTTGATGTAGGCCTTGAACAGTTGAAGGAGACAGATTCAATGGATGACAGAGATCTGTCCAGAGTTGCGTTCCAAACCAATGGAACAGTAAGTTATAGAACTAGGGTTTATGTCTCCCTTGAATATCGATAGAGGTGAATGAGATTATCCCAATCCAAGGATAATCGTGGTGTGAAAAATGGTAAGAATAATAGAAATTGGCAGAAAAATAGAAAGATATAAAAGAAAGAAATTAAAGAAGGAAGGAAAGAATTATGTTGAGAAATTACCTTGGATAAAATAAAACTCAACTAACTTCCATCTTCAGGGTCCACTCATATTTATACTCTCATGGTTTAATAGTGGAAAGTCCACCATGAGAGTCCAAGCCATTTTATTGGGCTTGGTCCAAGGCTCGATTGGAATCGAGCCTATTATTAATGCAAGCACTTATAAGGGCTGCATCAACTTCTTAACGTCTTGTATTTCATAAAGATATACAAACTGAGGGAATTTGGTCGAAGATGCCGACAAAATTCTCTATTCTCTTGTGGAGAGTGAAATAGGATCACCTAAACACGTTCAAGAAGCTGAAGAGTTGGAGAGTACAAGTGCCTCCTGTTTGCTTGTTATGCAATCTGAAAGATGAAACTAGGAGTCATCTTTTCTTTAACTGTTCTTATTCCAGATCTCTCTTAATTCCGTTGGCGGAGCACCTGAATCTCGCCTTCTGGAAAATAATGAATATTCCAGTTCCCACCCAATCCAGTCCAGATATTAGATTGGGGGATCTGATGGAGGCAACACAAAAGATTACGCACCACTCTCCCCCTTGGGGGTTAATATGGAATGCTATTGGATGCTTGTCGTGGCATATATGGACGAAGAGGAATAAAAGGTATAGACAGCAGCACACTAGTAGGCCTCCTGAGGTAGTCTTTAAGGAGGTCATTAAAGACATCAATCTCTCCTTTGATTCAGTGTATTACAAGAAGAGCTGTTGTCACTCTCTGGAGACATCTATGATGGAAGTATGGGAGACCAACCTCCTGAGGCAGCGTATCTAGTTACTGTATAACTAGACTACATAGCTAATGGGAGAGAGTCAATGAGCTTTTTGCTCATTTCTTTTTACTTCTATTTTTATTTTTATTCTCTATTTTTGTAAACTTGGCATTACCCTTATTCTAATGAAATTTAATTGCTTCAAAAAAAAAAATAGTATGGAATCATTGGAGGAAGAACAAGCGATCTGCATCCTTATAATGATGGAGTTAAGTGTGATTTTTTATTCCTCATGGATCCCAATTCATTCCTTGTGTCATCAGTAGTTATAAGACAGTTATCTTGGAATTCAATTTCTTACTCAAGAGTTTTCATGATTTTACACAATCATTACTCGCTTAAGGGACAGACCATTCAGTCGTCCTCCACTTATTAGGCTCTCCATTGAAAGAACAATATTTTTTTATGCCAACAGTAAATTTAAATTTTCCATTGATTATAGTAGTTAGATACAAGTGGATAACTATATATCTATACTTCTATGATTAGACTATATTATACAGATACTACTATTTTAGTGCAGGCTAAGGTTGTCTTACTAAGGAATAAATGTCAAAGCTTCTCTATGCTCATCCTTGCCTTGATATTGCAAGAATTGAAGATAATTCTGACATCACTTTGGATCTTGTTCCTGATGATGGGCCAATGAATCTTTTTCCCTTCATGTATTCTGTTAAATCTCTCTCCAGATGTGCCATGCTGCAATCTGAAACATTAACCGATGTAGGGCCCAACGAGCATTTTTTTAAGAATCATTATTTCAATGGCTGGAAAAGTTCATAGAAAGTGGAGACTACTCACTAAGATCATGTTTCCCATCTTTTCCACACAGTCATTCCATTATGTGTTGAGAGTAGGCACACTCAAAAAATAAGTGATCTTGATCTTGATCTGATCTTTTGCAATACAATACTTGGGGAGTTCAAGGGGACCTCCCTATCCCATTTATCTAATACAATACTCTCCAACTGATTACATTTAAGTTTAAATCATAAAATATTAAAAGAGTATTTGACAACCGATATGATCCTTCTAGCAATTTCTTGTGCCTTCAAGCTTATCTCCTCATACTTCTTCCTACACCTCTCTAACCGTACATGATAGACCGATGCTTCCATTAGACTCCAAAGTAAACTCCATGGAGGAGACTTCTATGAAAATTCATTCACCCTGTTGAGAATATCCATCAATCTTCTATTAGGAATAACTAACCAATTCCCAGTAAGCTCATACAGTCTCTCAAAGAATAGGTGATCTCTATTCTCATGACCTGTATAGCATTAGCTGAATTGCGTTTTCTTCGACGTCGATATATCAAGTCATCTTGCGTTGTAGTTTCTTGGGTTGTGAATGGTAAAGACTATGTGGAATCCAATGAACTTCACCAATCGACTAAGGGGGAACAAATTGGAATCTACCAATCAAAAGAGAAAATAATACTGGAAAAGAAAAAAGAACAATAGAAAAAGGAAGAGTAGCAGAGCTAGAAGAATATTACCTCAAAAGGAATAAAAGCATAAATAAATCTCCCCATCCAGGTCCACTCATATTACTCTCATTGTGTAAGAGTGCAAAATCCATAATAATAGTTGGTTTGCTCAATTAATTGACCAAGGTTTCCTATGTGTCCACTTAAGCGTAAATAAGAAGCCTTTTAGAGGTTAGGCGGAATCAAGACACCTGCATAATTAGGATTATGTGGTATGCGATTTTTAGCCTGATCCAGGTCGGGATCCGACTGACCCGTCCAATTAGAATGATTTAAAAGGATAAAATTAGGATCTTAGGGTAAAAAATTGAGGTACTTCACTCATTTAAATCCCTAGCCTTTCGAACTTACTTTGCTTAGAACCTTAAATTATGTTGGCTGATTTGAGTATTTGACTAAATGTGCTATGTTTATAGTTTGTACTTTATTGAGAATTGAACTCATTACTCATTTGATATGAAATTAGAGGTGTACGCCTCTAATTAAGGTACACTTCCAATTAAGTATTTATAATATTTGTTTTGCATTTTAAAAACTCGCATGATTTTATTGTTTCATATTAAAAAAATTAATGTTTGCAAAAGAGCTAGGAGAATGAACCTGTAATTCAATGTTATACCCCATCGCTGATGGTATATCAGCAGTATGCTTCTGAGATTTCATTTTTGTTATATTATCTTCAGAATATAGAACATCTTTTCCCCTTCTCAGGTGGACATTATCATGTTCTGATACCGAATAGCTACTATTAATCCCCAAATAAATACAGGAATCCAAAAATTCACCATTCTGCTGAGGCATACACTATCATTTGGTCAGAAAATGCATTAAATAAAAATTTAAATTATATATACAATTGTATTTCAGTTTTAATCTAAATATAACCTTAATATACACATTCTTAAACTGCAGCCTCTTTCCGTTTCCAATGAAAAAAACAGTTTTGGTACTATGTGTAGAAAGTATTTCCTCCTGACTGTCCATTAAGATTAAAGAACCACCTTTTCCATCATAAACATAATGATTAAAATTTTCATGATCAACAATAAAAGGTTTATTAGGTGATAATGAAAATTCAGTAAGTGGCTGATTAAAAATTGGATGATCAAGGATAATTCCATCATTCTCATGCAGAAGTTCTTCATCACCGCCTTCTGAAAATAGCATTCTAACTGTTGGCACAAAGAATTCCGTTATCGCCAGTAAAAAATCAAGTGCAACGAGTAAGTGGGGTCTCTGGACACAAAGTGATATACTAGTCATGGACTTTCCAAATGTTATATCCAAAATAAGCATTGTTAAAATAGCACCAAAGTCATATTCTTCTTCTCTTTGTTTTATAACAGGATCAGGAAATGAAGCATTAGATATATCACCATATGACAGATGAAAATGGCTAATGTTCTCATGTTTTCCTATAGCATGCCTGAATTCATGTTTTGTTCCCTCACGCTCATTAGTTACAGTGAAACTTTGAAGTGTTGACCATAAAAAACCCTCTCCAGAAGAATCAGACTTATAGAGAAGCCATACTTTACTTGCCTGTACAATGAGAAGTAAATTTATAATCTGGAAGATTTGATCTGAAAATACTGAAATAAAATAAAAAAAATTAATTTCAAAGTTTGAAGCTGCCAAAAAAGGGAGAAGAAATATCTGCTGAGAAAATTGAAATTTTTATGTATCCAACACAAGAAGAAAAAAGAAAGATATGAAATATTCCATATTAAAATCATCCATAGGCAGTATCTTCTCAATAACAAAAAACAAAATTGTAAACAAAAAAACAAGACGTTAAGAAGTATATGTAAACGCAAGAGCTATATGTCTAGAGAGAACAAGAACACTCATTTTATTCTATATTTTTTATTCTCCATATAATCAGGAAATTGTCCATTTTTTTCAATGAAATTTTTTATTTGTTATAAAAAAACAAAAATAAACCAAATTTGAGTTATCTTCTGACCACCCACTAATCATTTTGATGAGGAACGAAATATCCTACAAATGCTTGCGGTGTTGTGAGAGGTCATCTTTTTGTGCCGGAGGCTCTGGGATCCACGACGTGCGCTTTGTGTCAATTCTTCAGGGGAGGAAATCGGTGATTTGAATATCAAATCGACGATTTGCTCCGTAAATGTCACACTGGAAGGGTGTGGAACTGATGCCTTTGATGTGCTTTGGAGGTTCCCTTTTATAGGGCCTCGAGAGGCGCCATTTGCGACGGAGATCGTGCTCGGGTCATAATTAACTAGCTTTTGAGCTTACGTTTGTTTAATTAACTAGCTTAGCTTTACTTTCTGTTTTGATGATCAAATATCTAAGGTAGTTGAGATCTACTTTGTAATTGCTTTATATAGGGTACTACCCTCATTGAATGAATCACGGTTCATACCATCCTCTGTTAGGTTAGCCAGTATTTTTTTTTTGAAGCTGTTAAATGTTTTCATTTAATGAAAAATGAGGGGCAATGCCCTGAAAAATACAATGGAAATAAGCGTAAAATATAAATATGGATATTGTGACACTTTCCACACAGCCATGTTGCCTAGAGAAAGACTCTAGGCTATCTGCCTCCAGAGGTTGGTCTCCCATATCTGCATTGTGATAGTCTCCAAAGGATAACAACTTTTCTTGAAGCACTCAGGCTTGAAGGATAAGTTGATGTCCTTGATTACCTCTTTAACACTGTTTCTGGTGGTCTGAGAGTATGTTGTTTCCATCTACGATTTCTTTCTGCCCATATGTGCCAGCTTAAGGATCCAATCATGTTCCAAAGTAGTCTCCAAATTGGAGAGTGCTGTGACAGGCTTTCACATGCCTCAGTTAGGTCCCCTATTCTAATATCTGGGTGGGTGGTGGTGGGTATTTTTAGCATCTTCCAGAAAATGTTATTTAAGTTTTTAACCAGGGGAAGCAGGATGGCTCTAGAATAGGGACAATTGAAAAATAGGTGGGCTCTGGATTCATTCTCCATATTGCATAATAGACATGTGGGTTGGATTGGCATACCCCATCCATTTAGTTTGATAAAGGTGTTTAGGTGTGCCCACTTTATCCTCCATAGAAATATGGAAAACTTTGTGGGTTTATGAGCCCATATTCCTTCTGCTAGGCTATCCTTATGGCTTTTATCCCTGATCTCCTCACATATTGCTGCAAGTTTCCTGATTGGGTTTCCATTTTTCCAGAGGGTTGTATAATTGGCCCTACATTCAACTAGTGCAATGGCTTTAATGGCTTTGGGATTGTCTGCCATTACATATTTCCAAAAATGGGAGTCAATGGTGGTCCTGACAAGGATGTTTGTGAGGGCTCTTCCTTTTATGTATCTCTCTTGGATCCATGTATTAAAGATTGAGTCTGATTTTGTCCAGAAGTTTGCAATTCTTTTGATATTAATGGCAGGTACTATGATTCCTAGGTTTCTGACCCCTAAGCCTCCCTCTGCTTTGGGGAGAATCATCTGCTTCCATGGGATTCCCTTTCTCCCATCCCATATGAAATTATAGGCTAATTTTCTTATTTTGCTAGTTATTGATTATGGTAGTGCCGAGCCTTGTGCCCATTATGTATATTTCCCAGCCAGAATCCAATTTACTAACTGAATTCTTCCCCCATAAGAGAGGCACTTCCCCTTCCATTTTGCCAGCATTGCCTCAATGGGTTGGATTAGCTTCCAGCATTGGTTATAGGATTTCTTTTTTCCTCTTATTGAAAGTCCTAGGTATGTGAGTGGGAGTGCTTTGATTGAAAAACTGATGCAGAGCATCTTAGTTCTTTGTGTAATTCTGCAAATGACCTTTTTGCCCCTAATATTGGAAGTATTAACAGAGGGCCTCAATTGGATGAGCACACCCCTGAACAGGCTCAAGCTTGGCTCGAGATGGCTCGAGCCATTGTGCTTCACCTTTGAAGCCAATTAACTCACATTGTGGAGGTTGTCCACTACACACAACGTGAGTATAAAAGACCAAGTGGACCCAAAAGAGGAGTTAGTTTTTTTGATTATTGTAAAGGTATTTTTCTCTCTTGTTTTCTCTACCTTTCTGTCTTCCTTATTTCCGTTTCTTCCATTGTTATTCCCGATCAGATCTGAACCTTGGTGGATTCCTTGGAATTTCCAGATCTAAATCCATTTTCTAAAAGAAGTTTCAGATCTTCTTTTCATCCTTCTTTAGAACAGTCTTGTTCTATATTAAAAACCTAGGGTGTTTTGGAGTGACTGGTCATTCTCACAAACTTTTGATAGAGTCATTGAGGTTTTTGAAGCATTAACCTCTAATCCAAAGAAGGATGAGAACTTTTCCAGAATTTTCTTGATTGTATTCAGGGACTTAATGTTTGCCTTAGAGAAAATCAGGACATCATCTGCATAAATAAGGTGAGATATGGAGGTTGCTCCATTAATCTTATAGGTGTCAATCTTTTTTGCCTCTGCCTCTCTTTCAATTAACCTACTCAGCACATCCATAACTATGTCAAAGAGGATTGAGGATAGGGGATCCCCTTGTCTTATCCCTCTTTGGTTCTTGAAAGGGGGAGTTGGAGTACCTTCTACTAGAACTGAAAAAGATGCCGTTGATATACAATTCCACACTATTTTACATAGGGAGGGGGAGAAGCCATATACTTTTGGTGTGTCAATTATTGCCTCCCATTTTATAGTATCAAATGCTTTTCTGAGGTCGATTCTTAGACAGCACCTTTTAGGGGTTCTTTTCCTACCATATCCATATTGCATTTCATCTGCCAGTAGGGTGTTGTCTGATATTAGTCTGCCATTTATGAAGGCTGTTTGGTTTGGTGATATGAGCTGTGGCAATACCATATTTATTCTGTTTGTTAGGGTCTTGGTCATAAGCTTATAAATAAGATTTACATATGATATGGGTCTAAAATCCCCCATTTCAGATGCAGTGTTTGTTTTTGGAATGAGAGTTAGGAAAGTGTGGTTTGCGGCCCTTAAGAGAGGTTTTCCTTTGAAAAATTGGTACACAGTCCATTACATAACAGATTCCACTAAACACTATTAGTGGTCTTGCCCTTAAATAGAATCTAAGGGTCTGGTCTAATGCAAAGGAAATATTTAACAAGAAAATTGAAGTTGCACAAAGTAATTTGGCAGAGGCTAAAAAAGAGTTTATAGAAAATGTTTATGACCCCTCCAAAACTGAATTGGTGGCCAACAGAAAGGCTGAATTGATCAATCTGTTTCGAGCTAAGGAATCCCTATGGAGACAAAAAAGTAGGATTCAATAGTTGACACTAGGAGACAGAAATATGGCTTACTTTATTCTCTTTACAAATTCCTAGGAGATAATGTGATGCAGACCAAGCTCTCATCTCTCATGGGCTCGAATTAATTCGACCTATGGACCAAGCCCAATAAAATGGGCTTGGACTCTCATGGTGGAATTTCCACTCACACCGTGAGAGTATAAATAAGAGTGGACAACATGGAGGTGCCAGTGTTTCGAAAGTTAGTTTCCAATTTCAGGTAACTCCCAATTGCTCCTCACGATTCTGCATTTCTCTTTTCTTTTTCTTCTCTCTACACAAATCAGACCTACATTCTAAGGTTAATTCTTGGAATAGAATTAACTTGAAGGCTAGGTTTGATTTCTGTTAGTGGAATCCAAACAGGGAAAATCGTGTAATAGGGAAGTTATCATTATGCTTTCATCCTTCCATCTTTTTTTCGATTTATCTAAAAGCTAGGTCATCGCCTACATTAAGTGGTATCAGTCTAGGCGGGAATTGATCATTGGCGATGGAAGCACCTGTTTCTCGTGAAGAGTTCGACCAGCTCAGCAAGGCATTGGCAGACTTGTTACCAACTGTTCGGGAAGGTTTTCTGAGTTTGTAACAGCAAGAGAGGGTACCGAATCCTACACATTATAATGGGAGGACCAATCAATATTGTAGAATCTAAATTGCCGATACATATTAGTATTGATAATGATGTTTAATTAACCCTAATCATATTGTTATTGAATGGGTTGAATTTAATTTGAATTGAACCTAATCTCAATTAGGCTTATATTAAACCCTAGAATTATTTGACCACGTAAAAAATAAAGTCAAAACTTTAATTCATGGTCAACAAGTCAACATCTTGTATTATGAATTAATTATTTTAATTAACCTTGACTATTGTTATTCTTCATCTTTAATCAAGAAACAAGATTGACATGGAACAAATACAATATTTACATGGGATAAAGAGAAGCTTTGCATGGGACAAAAAGAAGCTTTTCATAACAAGATGGATTTCCTTTTTACAAAGATTTCACTTTACACTAAAGCATAGAATACCCTCAGTAGGAAAAATAATTTATTAACTATCTTAAGAGCTAAGATGGTGGATTTTGAAAGAGTGAAAAATTTATATAAAGAGGATGATGATTTCAGTCAGTACTGGAAATTATGTAAAACAGGGGAGGTAGTGACTAATTACAAATTACAGGAGGGATTTCTTTTCTATAAGAGCATACTGTGCATCCCTATAGACCCCCTAAGAGTGCAACTAATGAAGAATTTACATTCTGGAGGATTAGCAGGACATTTGAGAGAGACAAAGTACTGGCAGAGCTGAAAAACAGGTTTTTTTGGCCAAAGATGAGTGATCAGACTGAATTACTTATACAGAGTTGTCAAGTATGTCAGGAGGCCAAGGGAACTAAGCAAAATACAGGATTCTATATCCCCTTACCTGTTCCTAGTGAACCATGGGCTGATCTCTCAATGGATTTCATTTTGGGTCTACCAAAAACAAAGTATGGATTTAATTCAATATTTGTAGTGCTAGATAGATTTTTAAAAATGTCCCACTTTCTACCTTGTAAGAAGAGCAGTGATGCAGTCTATGTGGCTCAAATATTCTTCAAAGAGACTGTTAGACTACATGCTGATCCTAAGACCATAGTTTCAGACAGAGACACCAAATTCTTGTCTCACTTTTGGAGAACTCTATGGGAAAGATTTGGTACCAAGTTGAATTTCAATATCACCTGCCACCCACAGTCTGATGGACAGACTGAAGTGACTAAAAGATCTGTGCGAAATTTACAGAGAACACTAGTTGAAGAGAATTAAAAAAAATGGGATACATATTTACCACAGGCAGAATTCACTTTTAATAATATGGTAAACAGATCAACAGGCTTGAGCCCCTTCCTAGCAGCTAATGGACATCAACCTAAGCAGGCAATTGGTATCTCTGATGTTCCCTCCAGTCAACCAACAGTAAAAGATATTATAGAGAAGAACAAAGAGATCTACAGAAGAGTAGAAGAAGCACTGACTCAAGCCAACAACAAATATAAGGCTGCAGCAGTTAAAAAAGAAGAAACCAAGAGTTTCTGATTGGTGAGATGGTAATGGTACATATCAGCAGAGAGAGTACCTACAGGGACATATTCTAAGCTGAAAGCAAGGAACCATGGGCCATTCAAAGTGCTGAAAAAGATTAATGATAATACTTGTCATAGACTTGCCAGAAAAATATAACATGTCAAAGTCTTTCAACATCTGTAACATAAGGAAATACTTCCCTGATTTAGAGTCAAAAGATCAATTGAGGTCAATTGAACCTATAGAAGGGGTGCATGATGCAGTACAAGATATTATTAGAACTGCATTTATAAAGTATTGTAATTCCTTTACCAGTGTACCCAGAATTTCTCAATTGGACTGTAATTGGCTTGATAGAGGTCAAGCCAATCCACATTTCTCTGAAGGAATAATAAACTCACATCAATTGGGCTGCCCATTACCATTGATATGAGTATAAATATAATGAGCCCAGCAGGGTGGAGATCATTATTGGTTTTTGTGCAAATATAAATCATTATTTACCATTGATATTCTCTCTCTCTCATTTCCTTCTACTGTTCTTCTACTTCTTTACTGTTCTAACTCTTTTTCTAGACCTAGATCTATACTTGGTGGATTCCATGTATCCATTTCCTACATTGTGAAGAAGCTCTCTTCTTCTTCTCCCATTCCCTCCTAGTAACTATTTTCAGAGGTTCATCGTTCCACGCCATCCACTGTCGAAGAACATCGTTTTGAATCAACAGAAAAAGAAGAGGTGCCAAGAAATGTCGATGTTGAAACAGAAGTGGTTGTAGCAATAGCAATGTTAAATGCATTAAAAAGCAACGAAGAACCCGACGATCCTTGTGATCAAGCATTTTCATGCGACGCCTAGGCGGTCATGCGGTCCAACGCATGTAGGTGTTTGCCTTCATGCACTGGAGGGTTAGGAGGATCCGGACCGGATCCGCCTAACCCATTTACCCTTTTTTTTTTTGAAGCAATTAAATTTCATTAGAATAAGGTTAATGCCAAGATTACAAAAATAGAGAATAAAAATAAAAATAGAAGTAAAAAGAAATGAGCAAAAAGCTCATTGACTCTCTCCCATTAGCTATGTAGTCTAGTTATACAGTAACTAGATACGCTGCCTCAGGAGGTTGGTTTCCCATACTTCCATCATAGATGTCTCCAAAGGGTGACAACAGCTCTTCTTGTAATACACTGAATCAAATGAGAGACTGATGTCTTTAATAACCTCCTTAAGGACTATCTCAGGAGGCCTACTAATGTGCTGTTTGTATCTTTTATTTCTTTCCGTCCATATATGTCACGACAAACACCCAATAGCATTCCATATTAGCCCCCAAGGGGAGAGTGACGCGTAATCTTTTGTGCTGCCTCCATTAAATCCCCAAATCTTATATCTGGACTGGATTGAGTAGGAACTGGAATGTTCATTATTTTCCAGAAAGCGGAATCTAGGTATTCCGCCAACGGAATTAATAAAGATCTAGAATAAGAACAGTTAAATAAAAGATAACTCCTAGTTTCATCTACCATATTGCACAACAAGCAAACAGAAGGCACTTGTACTCTCCAACTTCTCAGCTTCTTGAACGTGTTTAGGTGATCCCATTTCACCCTCCACAACAGAATAGAGAATTTTGCGTCATCTTCGACCAAATTCCCTCAGCTAATATGTCTTTATGCTTTCTATTTTTAATACTTTCCACTATTCCCCCCAATTTATTTATCGGAGTACCAGATCTCCACACATTCGTACTATTGACCCTACAATCCAAACATTTATCCACTAGGCTTCTTTCTGAAACAAAAGCTTTCCAAAAATGCGAATCCACAGTAGGCCAGATTTGTATATCATTAAACGCCTTTCTTTTAATATACTTATCTTGGATCCATTTTACCAGAATAGAATCGCTCCTATCCTAGTACTTTGAAGCTCTTTTAATATTGGTTGCAGTAGTAATAATAGGAAGGTCTCTAACCCCTAGACCCCCTTCCGCCTTGGGAAGGACCATTTGGGCACACGGGATCCCTTTCCTTCCGTCCCATATAAATCTATAAGCTAACCTTCTCACCTTCTTAGCCACAGAGTCAGGGATAGCCATACCTTGCGCCCAATAAGTATACTTTCCAGCTATTATCCAGTTAACTAGTTGTATTCTCCCTCCATAGGAAAGACATTTCCCGCTCCATCTTGCTAAGAGTGCCTCTATAGACTGGATTAGCTTCTAGCACTGTTCAAATGACTTTTTCTTTCCCGTGATTGGTAACCCTAGATATATTATAGGAAGACTTTTAACAGTATATCCTAAGATATTATGCAAAGATTGATTTTCTGCACATACTTTTGAGAAGGTGGAGGAGCTCTTGCTCGCATTTACTTCCAATCCCGAGAACAATGAGAATTTCTCAAGCACCGTTTTAATTGCATTAAGCGATTTCGGATTTGCCTTTGAAAATATGAGGATATCATCCGCATACATGAGGTGAGATATAGAAGTAGCACCATTCACCTGATAAGTGTCTATTTTTTTGTTCTTTACTCCATTTTGTATCAATCTACTTAGAACATCCATAACCATATCAAATAGGATAGGAGATAGAGGATCACCCTGTCTAATCCCCCTCTGGCTTTTGAAGGGAGGCGTTAGAGTCCCTTCCACCAGCACCGAAAACGATGCAGAGGATATGCAATTCCAAATCATTTTGCAGAACATAGGAGAAAATCCATACGCTTCAAGAGTGACAATTATAGACTCCCAACTGACTGTGTCAAAAGCTTTCTCAAGATCTATACTCAAGCAACACCTCTTGGGAGTTCTCTTTCTTCCAAAGCCATGCACCATTTCATTCGCTAGAATGGTATTATCCGAGATGAGCCTTCCTTGAATGAAAGCTGCTTGGTTTGGAGAGATGAGTTCACTAGAGACCTTACTGATCCTATCTGCTAATATTTTTGTCATTAGCTTGTAGATCAAATTGATACATGATATCGGCCTGAAATCCGACATATCTGAGGCCGTGTTTGTTTTGGGCACAAGCGTGATGAAAGTATGGTTAGCAGACTTCAACAAAGGTTTGCCTTTGAAGAACTGCCTTACATACTCCATTACTAGGCCTTTAAGATCCCCCCAAAATTTTTTGAAAAATTCCGAGGTGAAACCATCCGGCCCAGGGGATTTCCCCGAATTAAAGGAGAACTGTGTGGCCCTTATCTCTTCCTCTAACGGAGCCTGAAGCAGCCACCTATTCATAATTTCAGAAACCACTCTAGGAAAAATGACAGGAATCGCCGGCCGTTGGGTGATTGAATTGCTGAACAAAGTTTTAAAGTACCTAACACTGTTCTCCTCTAATAGAACCCTAGAGGTGGTTTGAATTCCATCTGTATTGAGAATTTTAGAGGTTGAATTTTTAGATCTCCTTAGCTTTGTGGCGATACTAAAGAATCTGTTGTTTTTGTCCCCTAATTTTAACCAAGAGACCTTACTCCTTTGTTTCAGATCTGCCTCCCCTTTTGCCATAAGCTCCTTTAATCTTCCCCTTATTTTTGTACTCTCCTCTTGAAGCGGGATAGATAAGGGATTCTTTTCCAAAGCTTCAACTGAGCTATTCAGATCAATCCTTGCCTGGGCTACCCTCTTCGCAGAATGCCCTTTTTCTGTTGCCCATTGCTTAGAAAGAACCTTAACTTCCTTAAGTTTTTGCTGTAACTAATATAATCCAGTTCCATGTATTTGCTTTGCTAGACCTGTCTTAACTATCTCTACATATGAGGGATCCTCCAGCCAAGAGTTAAATAGCCTAAACGGCTTAGCTCCTTTTTCCACCTGAGATAATGTGATTAGCATAGCTTTGTGGTCACTGGTTCCATTGTGAAATTCCACCCTTGCTTCAGGCCACGTATCAATCCAACTTTGGTTAGCAAAAGCCCTATCCAACTTTGTTTGAGTGAAATTTGGCCCTGGCGAGTTATTCGTCCAGGTATACTCTCCACCTATTGAATCTAGCTCCAATAACTGAGCTATATCCGTAGCTTGTATAAACTCAGCAGGCCCCCCATGATTATATGCTCCAGATCCTTGCCTTTCTTCAGGTGATCTTATTTCATTAAAATCCCCTCCTACAAGCCACGGAAAAGACGATATAGGCCCAATTTGCTGCAGAAGATTCCAGAGTTGCCTTCTGTCATCCCTAGAGGTAGCCTTACCATATACTGGCGTATGGAATAATATCAGACCTCCAGAATTCCTCAATTTTGCATGGATTAACTGAGGGTGAGAGACTAATATATCTACTGACCAGATTTTTTTCCTCTAAAACAACCAAATGGAGTCTGGAGATGCAGGGCTGGCAGAGTCAGCCCATTTACCCATTTATTAAAGAGGAAATAGGGATTAAGGAAACTCGCGATTACGGAGGCGATCACTGCTCGCGATCGATTTCACACGACGCGATCGATTTCACTGCTCGTGATCGATTTCACACGACGCGATCGATTTCACTGCTCGTGATCGATTGCACACGACACGATCGATTTCACCTGCTCGCGATTCACTGTTTATAAATATTTTATATATTTCACTGTTTATATTTCTATATATGTTTCTATATATATTTCACTGTTTAGGGAAAATTTCTATGTTTATTACAAATTTTTATGTGACGCTTAGGCGTCGCCTAGGCGTCCTATGCGGCCATGCGGTCAGAGCCATCGCATGACTGCAAGGCCGCCTGAAAAACTTTGCTTGTGATTGTAATGGAGCTAGCGTTCCAAATAGATTCCTAGTTGATACATATGCTCCAGGATGATTATCAGACACATATCGATCGTCAGCCCCGGATCTATGCTGCGTTCGATGGTAGAAGTCCTCACGATCGTCTCCGATAAAGCCTCCTCAACCATCCTCAAAAATGACGAAGAGTGGATCGATTTCCTCGAACCATATCGATCTGAATCAAACGGGTCGTCTTCCACTGCTCTTTCTACTGTCATTCTTGAAAGCACGAACTGTATTTTTAAAATCCTCTATTGCTGATGTGAGGTCGGCCAATGACTGTTGAAAGGATATCCTCACACACTTAGAAAATGAGGAAACTGTTGTTCCGGCGAATATCAGATCGGCTACTACAGTAACCCGAAAATACTGTTCCGCTGAACAATAACTCGAACACACTGTTCCCGTGACCTGGTGTAGATCAGCTACCTTGGAATTGAATCGATTGTTTGAATCTGATACCACCTGATGTAGCAGATCTGATGATGATCAACTGTTATTGCAAATTTAATTAAGAAAGATATAAATCAAACTGGAATCCACAAAATCGGAGATGACAATAGAACAATAGAGAAAATAGAAAAGAAAGCAAAAGAGAATAGTAAAGAAACAAGGAGAAGAATACATTAATAATATCAAATGCACTAAAAACTGTCGATCTCTTCTTGATGACTTTATTTATACTCTTTTTCAAACTAGAGAATAATAAGCCCCTACAATGGAAATGGGCTCTTGGCCCATGTAAGATGTGTCTACATCACTATATAACTCGACTATAGCTAATTGGAGAGAGTCAATGGTAATGCACTACAAATTTCTGAAATAGTAATGCTCGATGTTCAAGTTGTTAAATAAACTTAATCGGTTGATTAAAATAGGAATATAATGCTTAGACAAAATTGGAAATTGGTTATATAATTTTCATTACACCTGTATGGATGCTAATGATGTTTCTCTTGTAGCTCCAGAATACAACTGAAGGGCAATCAAATTTATAGAAACTGAAATTTTCAACAAAATCCAAGATTCTTTTTCCTGAGACTCTAATTCAACGACATATGAGCTAGTAGATGCACTTGTGTCATTCAACACATTGGAAGAATTTCCGAACCCATGATCCAATGCTGGGACAATATTTGGAGTTTCAGATAAGTTTGATAACGCACATTCAGTGATTATTTGGTATTCATGACTGCATAAGGAACATCTTAGCTCTTCAATCTGAAAGTTAAACATAATGTGTCAGAAAAATAGAACATGTTTGATAATTATGTCATATAGTCATATATATATCATAATTTATTTGCAATAAATATCACCTTGACAAACATCTCCAAATCAGGAATTTGATGCAGCAAATCCCTAAGTGATCTTTGAATAACAAAGGAAAGTCCTTTGACATCCTCAATTATGTTTTCACCTGATATACCTTCGGTGTAGATAGCTAAATTAATACCTTTGACCTACAAAATTCATAAAGTGATAATATATCAATCTTTCTGAAAAGAATGTTCATATGTAAGTACACAGAAATGAAATAAAATAAAATCCAAAATAGGACTGATACCATATTTTTATTGATTTAAATAAGTAGATAGATTATTTAATTGAAATGGTAAATATTTGACATTAAGGAAGCTTGATGGCAAAGAAAACAGCTGCAAGTAGAAAAATATACTCTAGATAGCTAATTCAGAACTACTATGTATAACATATACATTTTTTTTAATGATAAATTTCCATAAAATAATGAAATGTGAGCATAGATAGTCCAATAACAAATGATTAGGGAATTAGTCTAAACTCCTAGACATTATAATTTATTTAAGTACACTTTTTAGTCCCATATCGATAAAATTCAAAAAGCACAAAGAAGGTTTGTCTATAAATAAAAATTCATTTTGTCTAAAAAAACATGAAGTCTTAAGAGTGGGAGGAGCTTATATTAAAAATAATATAGCTCTTTTCATGAACCGATGTGTAAATTTTTGGCATAAAAATGTTTATAAATTTTATAAGGTCTTAAAATAAAATAAAAAATTATTTATTGGGCCAGTTTTTATTTAAATCAGGGCCGGATCCGGGTAGGATCTGCCTGGATTTAACCCGGATCAAGCTAAGGGAGATGTGCCTCGTACATATACGGAGCATCTTCCTCTGAACTCTGGAGGCACGCACACGCATAAGCGTGCGCATCCGGAACCATGGTAGTAATAATAGGAAGGTCTCTAACTTCTAGATCCCCTTCGGTCTTGGAAATAACCATATGGGACCATGGGATCCCTTTCCTTCCATCCCATATAAATTTATAGGCCAACCTTCTCACCTTCTTAACAACAGATTCAGGGATAGTCATGCCTTGTGCTCAATAGGTATATTTTCCAGCTATCATCCCTTTAACTAGTTGTATTCTTCCTACATAGGAAAGGCATTTCCCACTCCATCTTGTTAAAAGTGCTTCTATTGGCTGGATGTGTTTCCAGCATTGCCCAAACAATTTCTTCTTTCCCGTGATTGGGAACCCAAGGTATGATATGGGTAGATTTTTAACAAAATATCCTAAGATATCATGAAGGGATTGATCTTCCATGTATACATTCGAAAGAAGGGGTTGAGGTCCTTTCAACCAAAACTGAGAATGAAGCAGAGGATATGCAATTCCAAATAATTTTGTAGAAAGCAGGAGAAAAATAATATGCCTCAAGGGTGGCAATTATGGCATCCCACCTGACTGTGTCAAAAGCTTTTTTAAGGTTTTTACTCAAACAACATCTTTTGGGAGTTCTCTTTCTTACAAAGTCATAAACCATCTCATAAGCTAGAATGATATTGTCTGATATGAGCTTACCCAGGATGAAAGTTGTTTAGTTTAAAAAGATGAGCTCACTAGAGACCTTACTAATCCTATCTTCTAAGATTATTTTCATTAGCTTGTAAATCAAGTTAACACAAGAAATTGGTCTAAAATCAGACATATCTGATGCCGTGTTTTATTAGGAACAAACGTGATAAATGTATGATTAGAGGACTTCATCCAGGGCTTACCTTTGAAGAACTGCTTTACACACTCCATTACTAAGCCTTTCAACTATTCCCGAAGGTGAAACCCTCCGACTCAGGGGATTTACCAGAGTTGAAGGAAAACAAAGTGGATCTCACCTCTTCCTCTAATGGAGTCTGCAACAACCAACTGTTTATTACCTAAAAAAAACACTCTAGGGAAAATAATACTAGAGTTTTAAATAGAATTACATAATAGAGTTTTAAATAGAATTACATAATAGAGTTTTAAATAGAAGATAACCGGTTGTTGGGTGATTGAATTACTAAACAGAGTTTTAAAATACCTAACACTGTTTTCTTCTAGCAGAACCCTAGAGATGGTTTGATTTCCATCCATATTGACAATTTTAAATGTTGAATTTTCAGATCTCCTTAACTTGGTGGTGATACTAAAGTATCTATTGTTTTTGTCTCCTAGATTTTGGAAGAAACCTTACTCCTTTGCTTTTGATATGCCTCCTCTTTAGACATGAGTTCCTTTAATTTTCCTCACAATTTTGCATTCTCCGCTTGAAGCAGGACAAATAGGGGGTCCTTCTCCAAGGCTTCAACTGAGTAATTAAGATCAATCTTTACATGGACTACCAATCTCGTAAAATGTCCTTTCTCCGCGGGCCGTTGTTAGAGAGGATTTAATTTTCTTAAGCTTTCGCTGCAGCTTAAACAACCCAGTTCCTTAGATTTCCTTTGCTAAGCCAGCCTTGGCTATTTCTATATAAGAGGGATCCTTCAAATAGAATTAAATAACCTAAACAGCTTCACTCCTTTTTCCACCTTCGATACTGTGATTAACCTAGCTTTGTGATCGTTAGTTCCATTATGAAATAGCCAAGGCGTCAATCCAGGTTTGGTTTGCAAAAGCTCTATCAAACTTTGTTTGAGTGAAATTTGGGCCTGGAGAGTTATTTGTCCAAGAATTTTTCCATGAGTAAAGAAGAAGAAAATTGCAGAGATAAAGTTATTAAACTTTTTGGCAATAATCTCTCATCCATCCTTGAAAAAAAAAAAAAAAAAAAAAAATCCTTGAAAAATTAACTATTGAAACCATCAGAACCAGCGCTTTATTTCTTGGTAAATTAGTTTGGGCAGCTTCATTTCTCTCCATTAAAGATCCCTTTGCAGTAGACGAGGCCCTCAAGCTCTCTTTAACCTTTTTTAGTTTGCATGAAAGAATATAAAGTGGTGTACCTTAAAATTCAGAATTCCAAGCTTCTTGTGCCAAAATATTAACCATAGACTGGAAAATCCCAAGTCAATCTTATTAAAATTCTTTCTAGAATTTGGTCAGAGACTAGAATGACAGACATATGGAGGAAAGTAGGTCACCAAATGAAGAAAGAAATATATCATGATTTATTTACCTATTTAAAAAACATTGATTTTAATTTCATCAGGTATTCGGATGGATCTATACTGTTGCAGGGGAGGATCAGATTGGCACTCTGGTCAGTGGCATTTTGCGAATGTAAAGTCAAAAAAAAATTGCAAAATGCGATTTTGGGAAATCACAATTTTTTTCTTTTAAAAGCAATTACATTCAGCGGCGAATCCAGAATTTTTTTCTCTGGGGGGCTAATTTTAAATCATTTAATTAAATTCAAAAAAAAATTCAATCCAATTGTTCTCGACGAGGTGTCATATTTTGGTACCGACACATAATATCATCATTACTAACACTAGAAAATAAATCTTTTTCAACATATGTTACTAAAATATCATTCAACCAAACATCATCCATACGATTGCAACAACTTGATTTCACAAGATTCATTGCTGAAAAAGATCTTTCCACTGAAGCAGTCGCAAGATTTCGCAACCAAATATCATCATTAATTTTAACAAACAAAACACTAAAGGAAATACCATATCTTTTCTCTTTTCAATCAACTTTACGGTCAACTCTCCAATTCCATTCAAATTCGAAAGTTCTTCATTATTACGTACATGAAAAATGTATTCTGACAGTTCATCTTCTTTGTATGAAGCTATGGTCACGAAATCACGTGAAATGAAGAAAAAGAAGTAAAACATTAAATGAATGGTGTGGAGATGGAAGAAGAGGAATGAAATTTCTAAATCCCTAAATATAGATGGACAGTTATAGGAAATTATGGTAAATATAGTAATAAATTAATTATTTATAAGATAATAATTTATAAAAATATTTTGTATTATTATTATATTATATTATAAAAATAAAAGTAAAATAAAATAAAATATTATTATATCTTATATTGTATTATTATATTATATTATATTATATTATATATGTATTATAAAATATTATATTATTATATTAATATATTAAACGGTGGAGAATGGAGACGTAGAGTAATTATCTATATTTTAGTATCTATATGAATAAAAAATTATTTTTGTGTGGGGGGAGGACTCAAGTCCCCCCAAGCCCCCCCCCCCCGCCCCACATTCGCCGCTGATTACATTTCATTATAAAAATGAAAATTACATGGAGAAAAGAAAAGACAAAAAAAAGAAGTAAAAAGAAATGAGAAAGAGACCCATTGACTCTGATGTAGTGAATATCCTGGAAATCGAATTGAAAAAGGAAGAAGAGAAGAACAATGATCTTCAATGGAGGAAAAGGGGAAGATTACTTGAAATCCTCCAAGATTTAGATCTAGAACAGTGAAAGATAAAAAAGGAAATAGTAAGAACGTAGAAAGAGGAGATCAAGAGGTAATTACCATGATTGGCACAATATTCAATAATGATTCTCCTTCCTTGGGCCCATTATATTTATACTCACATCAATGGTAATGGGCAACCCATTTGATGTGAGTTTGGGATTCCCTAGGAGGAATGTGAGTTGGCTTGACTAAGGTCAAGCCAACTATAGCTTACTCGAGAATTATGATGCTCTGTAGATACAGGGTTACTAGTATTCTCTACTGCATCAGACTAGTTTAGTTTTTATTTGTGTAGAAAAATATATATTAAAAAACATTACCCAGATAATAATCCAGATAATAATGATAATAAATTCAACTCAAGGCTAATACTAAAATAACAATAAAGTTTAAATGAAAAATACCCGGATAGTCATGGTTTCTAAGTGAACTGCACTCATTTGACTTTTATCACCTTGAAGCCACTGAAAGGTGTTCCGGACTGTAATATAATGCACATCAACTTCCATAAAACTACGGAAAAAATGGAAAAGAATTAGATTTAACTATACACCATTGTTAAAAATATATTCAACAGTCTAGCTGTACAATCAAAAATAGATATCGACCTTTAAAATATATAACTTCTAAAAATATTAAAAGCACATAGCAAACTTACTCTGTGCTATCTGTTCTTCGTGGCATTATTATAATCGGCTTGGTCAGTGAAAGATCTAAGCTTAAAGCTGATGACCCATCAATTTCATTTGTAGTTAACCAAACCTCAGAGTTTGAAACCTGATCTTTTAGTTTAACAAGGCCCTTTGAATCACTAGGTGCAAGGCCTGTAAAGTAACTAGCAATCTGCAAAGCATTTGAAATGAGTATTCAAATTTTTTTTTAAGTAAATATATTGCATGCAATCATGTTCCAAGAAGAATAGGTATGTATACACTAAGTGAAATCGCAACGACCCAATCCCCTAATATTTTCTAATGTACTTGAAGTAGAAGCGAGCAATGCAAGCTTCTCCAATCAGTAGAGAAAAGATTTGAAGTCGAGATGCATCTTCAATCTGGAAATAGAAAAATGAATACTGGAATCCACCAGTATGACCTCAGGAATCTACCAGACTTTAAGGTAGAAAAGTCACAAAAAAAGAGACAAGAGTGGGAATGAGGACAGAGGAATTACCTTGAAAATGCGATCATAACAGTCTACCCATTGTGTCCACTTGAAAATTACCTCATAATACTCGTCTCATGATAGTGACCCATTCATGAGACAAGTCCAAAAATTAGCTAGAGACAGTTACTTGTACCCCTCCAGACAGGAGTCATAACTTGGGTTGCCTAATTGGATATGTCCTACATCAGTACTTTATATAGCGAAGGGTTAAATATTCATATTATGGAGGAAAATATTTTACGTGAAGGATAAAAAATGATAGGTCGTCACATTTCACTTCACATTTACACTATCCAATTCCATGTATCAATGCTTTGAACCATTTAAAAATCTCAACATTTTCATACAATATTTTTCTGGATATGCAGCAGCTTCCTACTAAAAATTTTTCCATCCAATGGACCCATATAGATTTCATCATTGTGACCAGACTACATAGACTCTTGACGGTTATTGTAGATCTTAGTGTGAATAGATTTCTTATGTCTGCCACCCTCTCTTCAAATGGTCTAGCAACTAGTTCCCACATGATAGACTTGTTGTTATCCCATAAGAAGTGGTAGATGATTTTCCTTCCTCACATTATGTGACGTACTAATGTCAAGAGTGTAGTTTTCCAAAGATACAACATTTACTTAGCTGCAGTAACAACATGTAGTCTACATGTTGTTATCCCATAAGAAGTGGTAGATGATTTTCCTTCCTCACATTATGTAACGTACTAATGTCAAGAGTGTAGTTTTCCAAAGATACGTCATTTACTTAGCTGCAGTCTACATGTTGCAGTAACAACTACACACTTGAATGAATATTGAAATCCTTCTTAACAACTACATGTTGCAGGAACAGCTGGATTTCGCTTTCTGGAAAATAATGAATATTCCAGTTCCTACCCAATCAAGTCCAGATATTAGATTGGGGGATCTGATGGAAGCAGCACAAAAGATTACGCGCCACTCCCCCCCTTGGGGGTTAATATGGAATGCTATTGGGTGCTTGTCGTGGCATATATGGACGGAAAGAAATAAAAGGTATAGGCAGCACATTAGTAGACCTCCTGAGGTAGTCCTTAAGGAGGTCATTAAAGACATCAGTCTCTCCTTTGATTCAGTGTATTACAAGAAGAGCTGTTGTCACCCTTTGGAGATATCTATGATGGAAGTATGGGAGACCAACCTTCTGAGGCAGCGTATCTAGTTACTGTATAACTAGACTACCTAGCTAATGGGAGAGAGTCAATGAGCATTTTGCTCATTTCTTTTTTACTTCTATTTTATTCCTATTCTCTATTTTGTAAACTTGGCATTAGCCTTATTCTAATGAAATTTAATTGCTTCAAAAAAAAAAAAAAAAAAAAAAAAAAAAATCCTTCTTAAGATCCAAACGATAGAAACAAAATCAAAGCAATAGAACAATGTATTATCGATCATTTCTAATCAACGAGGTTCACTATATGCAGATTCAACTTGGGAAGTTCTATACTAATCTAATCTGCACTATGACATATATGTTTACCGGAATGTCACAAGAACAGTGGTTTTCACTCTTTGGAGATGTCTACCAGAATATCTAGTACTATATTATTAGTTTACATAACTAATTGGAAAGAGTAAATGGGCTACTAGCTCATTTCCTTATTGCTTCTCTTTAATGTAATTTATTTTATCTCCATGTAATCAAGGCACTGCCCTTGATCATGAGAGTATGAAATGTTTAATTAAGTCGTTGTAGAAGCAGCTGTACACTAGAAGGCATAAGTTGGTGATTTCCTGAAATCAGCAACCTCCTTACACCTCCAATATCTTCGGTGAAACTTTCCTTGCCGGAGATCTCCTGATGCAGCATCTTTAATAGAAAACCCCAATAATCAGATCAATAATAATAAAGAATTTACAGAAGATAATCAGCAAAAAACAGGACAACTAGAACCTGTTATTAAACAAGGGACATCATGTATATGGTCCAACCAAGGTTGGGCCACTTCTACCTCCTCTTAGGAGGCACAAAAACTCACATCATTGACATGTCTACCTCTAATGATGTGAGATAAATATGGTGGACCACTTGGGAAGAGCTATTGAAATTCTTATTTTAATTTCCCAAGGTAACTCCTTTATCTCTTTTTCTCTACAACTTTTCAGATTCTCTATTTTCCTCTTGTCTTTTCCTCTTCATCTATTTTCTGATTCGAGTTCTTGGTGGATTCCAAGAAAACTTTGTTAATTTCGTTGAAGAAATCTCCATCTTCTTCAATTGGATCTGTTCTTAGTTAGTGGCTGCATCAGGTGGTATCAGAGACAGGTTGCAAACTAGCCATGGCTGGGAATAATGGAGTAGGAAATGACCACGCTTGAACCGGTGAATGGAGAAGTCTATCAACATTACGGACCAGAAATTCCTACGAGAACCTACCACCGTCGAGGGAGGACTCCAGCAGATGATATTCAGACCAATCGACGATCGTCGGAGATCACTGACCGGACTTACCAACGCTGACCAGTCGACCAACCAGTAAATACATATCAGAGATATGCCAGAAGTGAGCGAGATCAGTTTGAGGAGCTAATGAATGATGAATTAGAAGACACAGAAGAGCAACAATTTAGAACATATCAAAGAAGGAACCGATATCAAAGAAATCGTAGGGAGATTGATATAGTCGATCTGTAAGGATCAGCTATGGGTTGTGATGATGAATTAATTCATGAATTCCACCGGAGATTAATCGATCACAGATCTGGAATCCACAAGCAGATGAAACAGTAGAAGATGAAGAGAAAACGAGAAGAAAAAGAAAAGAGAGAGAGAGAGTGATGTAGCTAACCAAAGAGAGAGTGATTAGCTAGAGATTGGATGAAGAAATCCAATCGAGAGAGGGTTTAGAGACTGGATTCCACCAGTAGAAAGTTCTGGATTCCACCAGAAAATAGGGCGACAGGAAGAAAATCGGCAATAGAATAGTAAACAGCAGAAAAAAAAGAGAAAAGAAAAGAAGGAGCCGCAGGGGAGATGAAGAGACA
>LFYR01001205.1:95554-127779 GCA_001185155.1 Zostera marina
ATCCTTTTTTGTGACCATGTCTGACATTTCCAGGAGCGTTAGCCTTGAATCTGATACCACCTTGATGTAGCTAACCAAAGAGAGAGTGATTAGCTAGAGATTGGATGAAGAAATCCAATCGAGAGAGGGTTTAGAGACTGGATTCCACCAGTAGAAAGTTCTGGATTCCACCAGAAAATAGGGCGACAGGAAGAAAATCGGCAATAGAATAGTAAACAGCAGAAAAAAAGAGAAAAGAAAAGAAGGAGCCGCAGGGGAGATGAAGAGACAGGTACCTTTTTTAAAAAATGAATCCTAACCTTCTGGTCCTCCTTTATTCCTTTATTTATACTCATCTCAAAAGGTGGAGGACTGCCTTTGAGATGAGCCTGCAGAATCAGTTAAGTTTAATTGTGCTCTTTGCAAAAGAAAGAGCACAATTGGGACCATTTCCATGTAGTTGTCCTACATCAGAGAGTAAAAGTACCTTTAAAATCAGAAAATATATGACCCTTTATTTCCCCTCCTTAGCTTTATTTATAATAGCATCTCAACAGGTGGAAGGGAACCTGGTGAGATGAGCCCAAGGCTTTAATTAAGAGTAATTGTGCTCCTTGCCACAGCAAGGGCACAATTGGGATTAACCCGATTAGGATATACTACATCAGGCGACCCCTCTTCAGCAACATTTGTCCTCAAATGTTCAACTTGCTCTGAATCCGGTGGATAGTACTTCCTGAGGTCAGAAATATTGAAAGTAGATGACATGTTAAACTCCTCTGGAAGATCCACTATATATGCGTTTTCATTTATTTTTTTCAGAATCTGACATGGCCCAAAATTTCTATTCTTCAGCTTGAAGTAACTTCCAGTAGGGAAACGACCTTTTTTTACATGCACCATTACAAATTCTCCTTCACACAGATTAAGTTCTCTTTTAGATTTATCAACATGTTGTTTGTACTTGGCATTTGCCTCTCTTATATTTTTATGAACCTATTCATAAATATCTTTCAAACTCTGTAACATTTCTCCCACCTTGGGAACTGAATTGTTGTATTCCCCCATGTCTACTGGCTGCTGAGGTAGCTTTCCATACACTGTAAAAAATGGGGCTGCTTTTGTAGATCTATTGGGCATAGAGTTGAAAGCAAATTCTTCCTGAGCTAGGCTTTTATCCCACTGTTTGGGGTGTGAACCAGCTAGTAGCCTTAATAAATTCCCCAAAGAACGATTGACTACTTCACTCTGTCCATCAGTCTGCGGATGGCAGGTTGTGCTAAATTTTAGAGAAGTGTGTAGTCTTTTCCACAATTCATTCCAAAAATGAGACAAGAATTTTGTATCCCTATCTGAAGTGATTGATTTTGGGATTCCATGGAGTCTTACTATCTCGCTGAAAAATAGACTAGCAACTTGGCTAGCATCATTAGTGCGTTTGCAAGGTAAGAAATGTGTCATTTTAGAAAATCTATCTACTACAACTAAGATAGAATCCATGACTTTCTGAGTTCTTGGCAGGCCAGTTACAAAGTCCATAGACACATCAGTTCAAGGAGAAGAAGGGACTGGAAGTGGTAAATAAAGTCCTATATTATGAGAATTTCCTTTAACCTCTTGACAAATTTGGCATCTTTGTACAAACTTTGTCACATCTTTTTTTAGTTGTGGCCAATAGTATCTTGATTCAACTTGCAAAATGGTTTTGTCTCTGCCAAAGTGTCCACTTAGCCCACTGCTGTGAATTTCCTGCATTAACTGTAATCTCATGGATCCTCTGGGAATGCACAGTCTATGATCAAAGAATAAAAATCCTTGTTGTAATTTAAATCTGGTCATATCAGCACTTGTTGAACAAGCTTTCCACTGCTCAGAAAAATCCTCATCTGTTCTGTACAACTCTTTAAGTTCCCCAAAAGCTGGTACTGATGTATGCAGAATTGTTAACAAGGAGTTCCTCCTACTCAAGGCATCAGTCACCTTGTTTTCCTCTCCTGCTCTATGTTGAATAGAAAAGACAAACCTTTGTAAGTAAGCAAACCACCTAGCATGCATTTTATTTGAGTTTGTCGGGTTGTTGATTTGTCTGAGAGATAAGTGATCTGTATGGAGTATGAATTCTCTATGAAGTAAGTAGTGCTCCCAATGCTGACATGCTCTCACCACAGCATATAACTCTTGTTCATAAGTTGTCCATTTCCTCCTGCGTTCAGCTAATTTCTCACTGAAATAGGCCACTGGGTGGCCTGCTTGTAATAAAACAGCCCCTACTCCACTGATGCAGGCATCACACTCAATTTCAAATAGTACCTCAAAATTAGGCAGTGCTAGCACAGGTGCTGTTTTCAACCTTTCTTTTAATTTTTCAAAACTGTTTTATGCTTCATTAGTCCATTGAAATGCTCCTTTTTTGAGGCAATCTGTTATAGGTGCAGTCACAGCTCCAAAGTTTTTTATGAATTTTCTGTAAAAAGAAGCTAAACCCATAAAACTTCTTGTTTCTGTGATGTTTGAAGGGGGAGGCCACTTCTCCAAAACACTTGTTTTTTCTGGGTCCATTTTGACTCCATCCTTTCCTACTACAAATCCCAAAAACAGTACTTGTTCCACCATGAATATACATTTTTTTAAATTCAACTTCAACTTTTGTTTCTGCAGTGCTTCTAAAACCAGTCTTAAATGTTGAAGATGTTTGGACTGATTTTTACTATAAATGAGTATGTCATCAAAGTAGACTACTACACATTTTCCAAAGAAAGGTTGAAGTACCTGAGTCATTAACCTCATAAAGGTACTTGGGGCATTAGATAACCCAAAAGGCATCACTAGCCATTCAAACAAACCATGCTTTGTTTTGAATGTTGTTTTCTACTCATCTCCAGCTCTTATACGGATTTGATGATACCCACTCTTCAAATCCAATTTAGAAAATATTGTGGACCCTGCTAAATCATCCAGAAGGTCATCTATCCTTGGAATTGGGAACCTGTACTTGATTGTAATTCTGTTTATTGCTCTACTGTCCACACACATTCTATATTCTCCATTTTTTTTGGGACTAGAAGTGCAGGCACTGCACATGGACTTTTACTCATTCTTATAAGTCCAGATTTTAATAATTCCTCTACTTGTTCTTGCAGAATAGTTGACTCTCTAGGGCTGAGTCTGTAATGTGGAAGGTTTGGTAATGCTGAGCCAGGAACTAGATCGATTTGGTGTTGAACATCTCTTTTTGGTGACAATCTAGTAGGTAATTCATCACTTGTGCACTCAGAAAATTCCGTTAGCATTTTTTTCACTTTTTCTGGAATTTTCTGACTCTGGACAGCTCCTTGACAATGCAGAACTACTGCTAAACCTCCTCCCACTTGATTAACTGATTCAGTAAATGCTGACCTGTTTTGTAGAAGAAAATTAGCCTCTCTTTGTTTAGGGTCTGCTTCAGGAGACAGTGGGATTAAAGTAATTCTTCTCTCCCCCACCTGAATAATATATTGGTTTTGTTTTCCTCTATAAATTGCTTCTTTATCATACTGCCATGGTCTGCCTAAAATTATGTGTGTGGCATCCATGTCGACCACATCACATTTGATGCTCTCAGAATAAGACTTCCCAATAGATACTGGAACTGAACAATTTTGAGTTACCTTAGCTGCCTCTCCCAACTTAATCCATCCAAGTTGATAAGGATGTGGGTGAGCCTCCAAGTGTAACTTCAAGGCAGCAACTGCCTTAGCTGAAATTAAGTTATCTGTGCTCCCATTGTCTATTATAATATCCACTGTTTTCCCTTTTACTGTACCTCTAGTTTTAAAAAGATTATGCCTCTGAGATCCCTCTGTAATTTTTGGGTTGAGGAACACTGTGTAATACACACACCAGCCTTTCCCCCTCATCTGGTTCTAATTCCTCCTCTTCATACCCATTTTCTGGATCAATAGGTACTTCAGTTTCTTCATCACATCTATCACAGACATGTACTCTTTTAAGTGGGCACACATTTGCCTTGTGACCCATAGCTTGGCACTTGTAGCATTTGATCAAACTAGGTCTGCCATACGGATCTAATGGAACATCTGGTTTATTAAGAGGAGTTTCTAACAAGGGTGCTTTGTTTTTGGGCTCCTTGTAAGAGGGACCAGATCCAACCGATGGTTCACCTCCCTTGCTAGATGTTGAATTATAAGTTGCATACCTAGAAGAAGAGGCTGCTGATTTCTCAATTCTCTCAGCCATGTTAATTGCATCTGCTAGGTCGAATATTGTGTGTAACAAGGTTTAAAAACCGGTTCTGGCTTAACGGTTTTCCGGTTAGACCGGTTAACCACCGGTTAACCGGTAGGGGTATTATAGTACTTTTTTTTTTTAAAACAGAAATTCTGTTATATACTTATATATCTATTCCATGTTTATATCCATGTTTATATCCCTGTTTATATAAATAAAAATATCATAAACAATATAGTAATTCTAATTCAAAATAGTCATTCAAATAAGTAATTCAAAATCTAATAACTTATAAGTAGAGGCTTATAAAATTTAAACTTATTAAAATAAGGCCTTTAAATGAGGCCTTAAAATAACTTATTAATAAAACGTAATGGGCTTTATTAAATGAAGCCTTTAAAAAAACAGATTAAAACAGATTAAATAAGTATTATTTTATTGAAACCGGGTCGGGTGTCCGGGTCGGGTACGGATGAGGCCCGACCCGTCGACCCATTTACCCGTCCCAACTAACCGGCCACCGGTTTTTAATTTTTTACCGGTCAGCCGGTTAACCGTCGGTTTTTAAACCTTGGTGTGTAATGGTATCTTCTCTTGTATCCACATTTTCAGACCTCCAACAAAACGAGCTATCATCTGGTTCTCCGATTCTTCTAAGTCATTTCTTGATGCTAATCTGTGGAATTCCATTGTGTAATCCTCTACTGTTCTCACACCTTGACGGCAATTCTGATATTGTGTGTAGAGGACCCTCTGATAATCCTTAGGAAGAAATCGATTGCAAATTAATTTCTTCATTTTTGGTCAGCTCTTGATTGCTCTCTTTTGCTGTCTAGCTCGAGAAGTAATTGTCTGCTCCCACCATGCTGATGCTGATGCTGCAGCCTTTAACCTCACACTAACCAGCTTGATTTTTTTGTTTTCCGGTATTTCCATGACTTCAAAAAATCTTTCAACATCCGTAAGCCAATCTAGCGCTTCTTCTATCCTCATGATCCCATTAAACAGAGGTATTTCCATCCTCAATCTGTATTTTCCATACTCATTTTCAAATGGTCTTGGAGCTCTATGGACATTGTGCTCCACTTGCCGATAATTGCCAAAAAAAATTTGACGATTATTACCATCGCGGCGCTGGTAATGGATTCCCTGTCCTTCCTCCTCGTGCATTTTGTGAGGTTCAGGATCCCATTCATCTGACTCAGACGATGATGATACTTGCAGGTGACGTGGATTGCGACTGGTACTTGGCCGATTTGTGGAATGTTGTGGTTGATCGATCACCACTCTTCTCACTGTTTGTGAGAGTGTTTCCACCACTGTTGTTAATTTTGAAAGAGATTTTCTAAGATCATTCAGATCTTTTCTGGTGACAACGTCCGACATCTCTAAGAGCGTCAGCCTTGATTTTTTTTTTACTGTTCCGTGATGAACAGTAACCCGAAAACACTGTTCCGCGATGAACAGTAGCCCCAAAAACACTGTTCCGAAAACCTGCTCTGATACCACCTGATATAGTCGATCTGTAAGGATCGGCTATGGGTTGTGAAGATGAATTAATTCCTGGATTCCACCGGAGATTAATCGATCACAGATCTGGAATCCACCAGCAGATAAAACAGTAGAAGATGAAGAGAAAACGAGAAGAGAGAGAGAGTAAAAGTACATTTAAAATCAGAAAATATATGACCCTTTATTTCCCCTCCTTAGCTTTATTTATAATAGCATCTCAACAGGTGGAAGGGAACCTGGTGAGATGAGCCCAAGGCTTTAATTAAGAGTAATTGTGCTCCTTGCCACAGCAAGGGCACAATTGGGATTAACCCGATTAGGATGTACTACATCAGAAATGCAAGGTGAAAATGATTATGAAGAACAAGATCAAAGAAATCAAAACAGAGGGTATGGTAACTTTAAATTAAAAATAAACATTCCTAATTTTAATGGGTCTATGCATATTGAAGAATTCTTAGAATGGATGGCACAAGTTAAAAGATTTTTTGGTTATATGGAGATTGAAGAAAACCAGCAAGTCAAGCTTGTGGTTATTAGGTTTAAAAGTGTGACTTTTGCTTCGTGAGAATAAACTGTTGTCAATAGAAGAAGAGCCCACCAAAGACCCATTCAGAGTTGGAACAAATTAAAAAAACTCCTAAAACAAAGATTTTTACCTATCGACTATGAAGGAATTTTATTTACTCAGTACCATCAGTGTACACAAGGGAATCGATCTGTAACAGAATATGCAAAGGAATTCCATAGACTGTCATCAAGAAATAATCCGAGTGAAAGTGAAGAGCAATTGATTGCAAGATTTGTGCAAGGACTGAAGCACAAATTTCAAGAGAAACTGATTTTACAACCCCAATATTCATTAATGGAGACCATTAGGGTAGCTGAACAGTTGGTGACTTCCTGAAATCACCAACCTCCCTACACCTCCAATATCTTCGGTAAAACTTTCCTTGCCGGAGATCTCCAGATGCAGCATCTTTAATAGAAAACCTGATGTAGGAGAGTGACTAAATAAAGTGTGTGTTAAATAAATTATTGTTATAAAGTATTCTTTGTACTTTTTGAATTCTATCAATGTGGGATTAAATAAAGTGTACATGTGTTAAATAAAATATAAATTATAGTGTTATATGAACTTTTTATATCCTATCAATATAGGACTAAATAAAGTGTACGTGTGTTAAATAAATTATAGTGTTATAATGAATTATAGGGTGTTATAATAATTAATAAATATATGTATTATCAAGATTTTTCTATCCAATATATTTTTAACAAAACAATTTAATTGATTATTTTATTGGCATGCTTATATTTTAAGATTGATATATAAAAAATATATGAATTGCATTTAGTTTTATATATATTTACGAAAATGTCACTGGCGCATTTGCGCGCATATGGTCAAGTGCTCTAGGTGGTGGCACATCGCGCAGAGGCGCATCCGGAACCATGGGCCTGATCTGAATGTCCCTAAGTGTCTTCCCTTTAATATACCTATATCTATAACTTATGTTAATAATATTTAATTTCATCCAAAAAATCTAGACTTATCTTCGAGTTAAGGATATTTGGATCTAGCCAATGGGCAGGGATAGTGCTTCTCTATGAGACACACTTGTGCCAAGCTGAAATAGTTAGGAGTTGCCAATGTTATCACTTTTAATTTTGTCTTATCTTAACATTTTATACCTTGATTTTTTTTTATCATTGTTTATAACATTTATTTTTAATGTTAATACTCCTTATGATTGTTTATAAAAAGTAAAAACTACCTGATTTTTTTCACAAATTTTCTGATTAGGATACTATTTAAGTGATTTTCTCATCTCAGCATTTTCTTAAACTTACCTTTTTTTTTGAAGCAAAACTTACCTTTTTACTAATGCCCTTAAAGTGAACTTACTAAATTATGTGGATTGTGAAGTATAATTTATCCTCTGATGCTTACGAGCTTATCTATTTATTTAATGTCTGTAACATATTATATTCCTATTCCTGCAGTGGCAAGTTCTCATGGGAGCATGTTTTGAAGCACATTGCACTTCGAAAAAAATATGTGACTCTTTATGCTTCCCTCTTTAATTCTGACAGTGGCCAGTTAGTCATTGATAACAAAGAGATAGACAATTTAGACCGTAAACTTGACATCGAAGTTATTATCCAATGGAGGTATTCTTTGTAATATGATCATTGACATGTACAAGTTATAATATACACATCAAGGAAAGGCATTTGGTGGGGATGAGTGGACAACCGGCATTGATAGAATTCTTGGCTTCAATAAATTATTTAGTCACACATGCAGCATCTTTACTTAGGCCACTTGCATATCTTGCAATTAGTTGTTCTTCTGTTTCTCCAAAATTATTTGAGAATCTTTGGAATTCCTCCGTATATTCTCTAACTGGCCTTGATCCTTGTCTATACTTGTGGTATGATTGATATAATGTTCTTTCGTAGTCGTGAGGAAGAAATCTTGCTTTTATTATTTTTTTATTTTCTTCCAAGATCTGACCGGTCTCCTTAGAAATCCCACCTTGTTGGCCACAATTAGATCCCACCAAGCTATCGTGCTACCTTTAAATTTCATCACCACTATTTTTAATCGTCTATGTTCTTCCACCTCCATATACTCAAATACTCAACTTCAGAAATCTAGTTTAGAACATCCTCAATGTTCATCACACCATTGAATGTTGAGATATCCCTTCTAATTCTATATTCATCGACTTCTCTCCGGTCTTCTCTCTGGCTATAATAATCTGAATGTTCCCTCTGCCTATTGAACCTATTATGACAGTCCCCTTGCCTGAAATCTTGCCAACCCACTCTGAGTTACTACATCCGACATTTATTTTTTCTCGATCGTTCCTCAAGTACCAATCCAAGCACTATGAGAATTTAAATCTGATATAACTTAATATAGGATGAGACTTAAAAGGATTCAGGAGCACAATCAATGCTAGATCGATTGATGTTGAATAGTATATTAGCAATCAGAGTGAAAATAATCTGGATTTTCACCAGATTTTTTTTTTAAGCTGTTAAATGTTTTCATTTAATGAAAAATGAGGGGCATTGCCCTGAAAAATACAATGGAAATAAAGAATGAAGGATTTTCACCAGATTTAGAAAGAATGAAGGATGGAAGAAACAGTGAAGTAAGAAATAAAGAGAGAAAGGTGAGTACCTTGATAAATCAGCAAAAGCAAAACTCTTTTGTTCTCTCCACTTCTTTTTTTTTGAAGCAATTAAAATTTCATTAAAAAATAAGGGCAATACCCAATTTACAAAGAGTATAGAAATAAGAACAGAAGTAAAAAGAAATGAACAAAAGCTCATCTTATTCCCATCTTAATTAGTGGAGCCGTGGAGGTAATTAAGATGGAATTTATTAGAGCTCATGGCTTACCTGCCCTCCTTAATCCAGCCCAATGAGAGTGACTCCTCTACCACAATGAGAGTAAAAATAAGGGTGGACACAAGGATGGAGGGGGTTACATTTTTATTGCATAATTAAGGTAATTTCTTACTTTTTCCCTATCTTCTTTATTTCTGCAAATCCAACTGCTTTGGCGGTATTATTTCCTATCAACCGGTGGATTCCAATCTCTTTTGTGAACCACACTGGTGGATTCCAATTTGATCACATTGCTACTGATTATCAGATCTCGGGTTGACCATTTGTGTTCCTAATCACCCTCACTGTTGGATTAATATTCAATCCTACAGTTCGTCTAATTCAAAGCAATAGTAGAGTCTCGCATTCTAAAAACCATGTCCATCGTCAGAATTTCTTCTTCCATGTTGCTGGCTTGGTGCTTAGAATCTTTCTTCATCTACCGGAGATTGGTAGTCAATGAAAGTATGTTACAGTGACTAAGAAAATTTTAAAATCCTGATTTTTTTAAATGGCAAAGAGTTGTCTTACACTAACGAAATTAACGTTTCCAAAAAAGAATAAATAATAAAACGATTATCATTAATCATTATAGTGTACATCAATTATGCATTACCTCTTGAACAAAACGATTAAGATAAACAACACGCACTTCAGAAAGCTTCCCAATAATACTATAATCACAACCGTAATAGTCATCCTCGTCCGAATTATACGAACTGAAATCAAGCTGTACCAAATATTACACAATCATTAACAAGCCAAATCTCTACAAGTATCAAAAAAATGTAAAAAAAAGGTCAGAGTACAATAGAAGATCCTTTATAAGAAAAGCGCCAATCCATATTCTCCCCCTTGGGGGCTACTATGGAATGCTATTGGGTGCTTGTCGTGGCATATATGGACTGAAAGAAATAAAAGATACAGACAACACATTAGTAGGCCTCCTGAGGTAGTCCTTAAAGAGGTCATTAAAGACATCAGTCTCTCCTTTGAATTAGTGTATTACAAGAAGAGTTGTTGTCACCCTTTGGAGACATCTATGATAAAAGTATGGGAGACTAACTTCCTGAAGCAGCGTATCTAGTTACTGTATAACTAGACTACATAGCTAATGGGAGAGAGTCAATGAGCTTCTTGCTCATTTCTTTTTACTTCTATTTCTATTTCGATACTCTATTTTTGTAAACTGGACATTAGCCTTATTTTTTAATGAAATTTAATTCCTTCAAAAAAAAATATATAGTTAAAGCATCATAATTCAGTATTCTCTTTTAACTTTTCAGTATACATTAGAGCTGACAGACAAATAATATTTGGATGATAAATTTGAAAAAAAAATAAGTATACCTCAACAAAGGAAGTTCCACCAGAATTTCTCATATCACATACCCAATAATATGAATGACTGCTAGAGAGGCTGTCATCACTAATTTTTAAATTACCGAGGGAAGCTTTTATACTGAATGAAGATGGAAAGACCTTAAAATAAACACCCAAAAAATATCAATGCCACTGAAAAGAAAAATATACAATGCTAAAAAAGAGTAGATACCATACCTCTATAGCAGTAAGCAAATTATTTTGTGATAAAGTAGCAATTGAAGATCCATTCTCATTTACCAAGAAAATCTGTGTTTGGGCCATATTAAACTTTAACTGAAAGACAATTCTAGATTTTCCTTTACCAAGAAGTCCTCTGGCAATTGGCTCTTCTACATTTTCAGATAAAGGTGTATCCACAATATTTCTCGAAGTATGATCAGAAATAGAGGACATGTCATTGTTCTCATCGTGACCATCCAAAATATTAATGGCATTAACAAACTCTAGAATTGCAAGAATTGTAGGGCGATGACAAAAAAATGATAAAGTAGCAAGTGTAACAGACACCTGTGAAAAAAATACTTATTACAAAATATCTTTCAATTAAGGAACATGGCCCCATAAGTATAACTAGAAAAAGTTAGCTCACCTGTTTATCAATATTAGTGTACAATGAAGAGTCGTGATGATAAAAAACAACTTGAGCTTTTATGAAACTGTCTAAGGAATGAGTCACATCAAAGTCTATATTTTTAGATTGAATTTCAGCATCGGGAATTAGTCCCTGAACATGACAGAAGCTTGGAGGCTTTACAGACATCTTAATAATTGATAATGAACTCTGAGAACCAGTTAACTCACTAAAACTCTCTGATGCCTCAAAAAATTGATCTTCACTAAAACTTCGGAATTGTTTGTTCTTGAAATCATTTTGCTTCCCAATGCTATTAGATGAAAATGCAGATGTGGTGATATCTTCGCTGGTTTTGATAAAAGATCTTGCAAGATAACGAGATATAGAACTACTCTCACACTGAAACTTATCCTCAATTTCCAATGATCTTAAAAGTGTTCCAATAAATAAGTCATTTTCCCGAAAAGAGAGCTCAACCTGTTTAGATTAGAAAATCAGAAGAAAGAAAGCAAAGAGAAATCTATTCAATTTATAAAATATATGACTAAAATCACCTGACCACCAATTGCACGGAAGTCAAATAATGGACTTTCTTTTCCAAGTAGTATAGCATTTAAACTTTGGTTGTTCTAAAAGAATAGGTAAATAAACATATATTACATAGTAAAATAAACACTAATAGCATAAAAAGAGTATCATAATTTATCAATAATTATTTTCCACTTACTTGATAATTACAACTAAAGCAAATCTTTAGTTCATCAAGTGCGCCAGTAATAAACAATTTCTCCATATTTAGTGTATTTGAAATGCTACTACCACATAATATTTCACTATTTGTGACATCTGTAGTTGAGGAAATTTCAGATAGACTTGCAATGGGAGATGAACCCTGGATAAAGAGTCTCAATTAGGTAAACAAGGCATATTTATTTCCTTTTGTGTGATTGTTATTTGATTAAAATATTGAAAAATTGGAATGTTGTATAGAAACATGATCATGACATTCAATTATAATAAATAAAACTCAAATCAAAATGATAAAAATTAAGAGAGTCGCATACTGACACACGGTAGACTGCTGCTTGTAGACGGTTCTGCCAAGTCTTGGTTGATTCGTCATCATGAAACCGAAAAATCAAATTACTTGCATCTTCCACAACCTGCAGAATTATAGTAAATAAAGAAGCTATTATTAACAGTTAATTATTTTCATTTAAATTACAAACTAATAATAGTTGCCAATTGATTCCAACAAAATCATAACAGAAAACAGACATTGGCATTTAATTGTCCAGTCTGAGCAATCACTAGGACATGATCCACATTGCCAGTTAGCTCTATGGGAACCTGGTTTATTTGTTTCCCTCTCAAACTGCAAAAACAAAAGCATGAAAAAGTATTTTAAATTGGTAAGGGGTATTCGGAAATTACACTCTATAGTTTGTGGAATCAGTCAATCACGATTAAATACTATTCATTCTAGATTAAAAATGAAAAAACTAACTACTGGGGAAAATGAAAAAAGGATAATATCAAACCTAACATAATTTTTAAATGACTTGGAAGTAGGACCTTCCAATATATAAAGAAATGGACCAACTAGAGAAAAATATCTGCGTTGCCAAAATGCCTCCCTGTTTCCCACACCCTAATAACGCACGAGTTAGAAGTATTAAATCTGAAAGCTGGAAGATAATAATAATGCATCACAAATATTAGAAAAGCAAACCTTCCAAGAAAGAAGAGACACCCAGCCTTCAATATCAGCTTGGCTCCAAGAATATTCCAAATCTGAGCTTGTATTATCATCATCCGAAAAAATCTTTACAACTTGCATTAAACGGTGATAGCGTGCTGGAGAGAAATAAAACCACAATGATGGCATTCTTATTGAAAGCCTGGTGGACGGATAGTGGGAAGTTTCTGATTGGATCTAAAATTGTAGCAATAAAAGAAATAAAAATTATAGTCAATATAAAATAAAAACAGTCAATTTGCAAAAAAATAAGAAATTAAGAGTTGAAAAAAAAACCAGTGATAACCTGTTGGAGCTTCATAGAAATACCACATTTATCAATTACAGGGAAAAGAGAACAAGATGACTCAAAAGATGTTTGTCCCCATGAATAACTTCCATCCACCAAAAAAGCAGAAACATCACTCAAAATGACATTGAATTGTAGGTACAAGTCCTTCTCGTCAAACGAATCTGACTCCCAATAATCCTATAACACATAGAAATTGCTAAAAATATAAGAATTTTAGTTTGCTACCAATCCAAAAATTCTTTTATTTCTTTGAACAAAGTATATTGATAGCAAAAGATCAACCTTTTCTTTTTCATAAACAAAACAGCTAATTACAAGCTAACTATGTGTAGGTAAACTATAGTGTAATGATCTTGGTAAAGGTCATCACTCAAAATGACATTGAATTGTAGGTACAAGTCCTTCTCGTCAAACGAATCTGACTCCCAATAATCCTATAACATGCAAGGTTCCAGATGCGCCTCTGCGCGATGTGCCACCACCTGGAGCATATACGCACAGATGCGCCAGTGGCATTTTCGTAAATATATATAAAACTAAAGGAAATTCATATATTTTTTTATATATCTAAATTATATCAATTAAATTTTTTAGTTAAAAATATATTGGATAGAAAAATTATTATAATACATATATTTATTAATTATTATAATAGATATTAGATAGTTAATCATTTTGTCTAAAACAAATATGAAGTCTAAAGAGTGGAAGGAGCTTATATTAAAAATAATATAGCTTTTTTCATGGACCAATGTATAAATGTTTATGCTAAAAATTTATAAGGTCTTAAAATAAAAAAAAATTTGGCCTTTTTTTTAAAATAAAAACAAAACACTGTTTTAAGTTATTTAAATAACTTAAAACAAGTTTGTATCCAGGTCGGATCCTACCCGGATCCGGGTAAGGGAGATGCGCATCTCCCTCTAGGGTTGCATCATCGCATATGCGCACGCATCCGGAACCTTAATGACACGTAGAAATTGCTAAAAATATAAGAAGTTTAGTTTGCTACCAATCCAAAAATTCTTTTATTTCTTTGAACAAAGTATATTGATAGTTGCGTAAATATGTCTGATTTCAGATCGATTTCATGTGTCAACTTAATCTACAAGTTAATGACAAAAATATTAGCAGATAGGATCAGTAAGGTCTCTAGTGAACTCATCTCTCCAAATCAAGCAGGTTTTATTCAAGGTAGGCTCATCTCAGATAATACCATTCTAGCATATGAGATGGTCATGGTTTTGGGAGAAAGAGCTTCCAAGAGGTGTTACTTGAGTATAGATCTTAAAAAACCTTTTGACACAGTCAGTTGGTGAAGCTATAATTGTCACCTTTAAAGCGTATGGATTTTCCCCTATATTCTGCAAAATGATTTGGAATTGCATATCCTCTGCGTCATTCTCGGTACTGGTGGAAAGGACTCCAACACCTCCCTTCAAAAGCCAGAGGGGGATTAGGCAGGGTGATCCTCTATCTCCTATTCTATTTGACATGGTTATGGATGTTCTAGGTAGATTGATACAGAGTGGAGTAAAGAACAAAAGGATAGACACTTATCAGGTGAATGGTGCTACTTCTATATCTCACCTCATGTATGCAGATGATATCCTCATCTTCTCAAAGGCAAACCCGAAATCGGAATGGGGGAGTTCGATATTTTCCAGAGTTGACTAATTGAAAAGGAGATAAAAGAAAGGAAATATGACTCATATATAGTCAATGGAGCGGCATCCTTATTAGAATTGGAGATGTAATAGAATCATGCCAAAAACTGACGCATTAGGCTCCTTCATGGGGCCTACATTGGAATGCTATTGGTTGCCTCACATGGCACATTTGGTCCGAACGAAACAGGAGGCTCCACCAGCATCCTCTCAGACCCCCAGAAGTCGTTCTAGCTGATATAGTAAAGGATTGCAGAATATCTTTTAAAGTTGATATCTTTAAGAAAGAATGTGGTTCACAATTTGAAAGGACTACTATGCAGGTTTGGGAGACAACCCTCCTGAGGCCAAATTCTTAGTTAGAACACTAGGAAGGATAGCTATATAGGAGAAGGTCGATATAGTGGGAATCACAATATCAACCCCACCGCATTATTATTTTCCTATTCAATTGTATTTCAGGGCATTGCCCTTCATTATTTTTAATGAAAACTTTTAATATTTGCAAAAAACTTTTATTTTTTTGAAGCAATTAAATTTCATTAAAATAAGGCTAATGCCAAAAAAAAAAAAAAGGCTAATGCCAAGTTTACAAAAAATAGAGTATAGAAATAGAAAGAAAGAAAAAACCTAATTGCCCTTTCTTTAAGTTATTTATTCCGAGTTTTTAACACTTAAGTTAGCCAAATAGTGCTAACCGGTAAAAGGTTAGCACTATTTTCGAGGCTTACCAACACGACAAACCACTGGGTTTTTTTTCTTGAATACATACTGATTATTTAAAAATAAATCAAGAGCATATTTTTAACATGATGGAAATAAACTTGTATCTGGTGTTACAACAAGATATGGACATTGGACCATAATAGGAGGATCAAGGCATTAAAATTATTTATGAGTGAATTGTAGAAGGATAGAAAATAAGAGAATCAAGTGATCGACCCCTCTAAACTTGTATTGATTATGTTTATATACAATTGGGGTTTAGATTAGATCTTAACTGAAATCAGTTAAGTACTTAAGTCCTAATCTACACTAACTAATTACAATTAGCACATGAGGACAAAAATGTAATTAAAAACAATTAATATTATTTATATCACTAATATTATTACAGTTTAAAATTGACAATAAGAAACTTGATAATGCAATAATTATAGAAACCTTTGTCGAAAGCATCAAGTTTCCAAAATCGAGAAGAAGATTAGTTCCATTGACATTGTCTGGGTAAAATTTTGTGGGAATAGTAATCTTTGGAGCTGCAATATCCAAATCCAGTGAAAACCTATTGGAAAGTTGGCACTCAATGAAATAGTTCTTGTATAATATTTTAAGAGAAACATTCATTAAAACTTAATTCTATTTATTGTAGAATAAACCAAAAAAGGTGCATCAAAGCATAGAATAAATAAATCCTTTTTTTTTTTGAAGCAATGAAATTTCATTAGAATAAGGCTAATGCCAATTTTACAAAAAATAGATAATAGAAATAGAAATAAAAGTAAAAAGAAATGAGCAAAAAGCTCATTGACTCTCTCCCATTAGCTATGGAGTCTAGTTATATAGTAACTAGATACGCTGCCTCAGGAAGTTGGTCTCCCATACTTCCATCATAGATGTCTCCAAAGGGTTACAACAGCTCTTTTTGTAATACACTGAATCAAAGGAGAGACTGATGTCTTTAATGACCTCCTTAAGGACAACCTCAGGAGACCTACTAATGTGTTGTCTATACCTTTTATTTCTTTCCATCCATATATGCCACGACAAGCACCCAATAGCATTCCATATTAGCCCCCAAGGGGGAGAGTGGCGCGTAATCTTTTGTGCTGCCTCCGTCAAATCCCACAATCTAATATCTGGACTAGATTGGGTGGGAACTGGAATATTCATTATTTTCCAAAAAGCGAAATCCAAGTGTACCGCCAACGGAATTAAAAGAGATTTGGAATAAGAATAGTTAAAGAAAAGATGACTCCTAGTTTCATCTTCCAGATTGCATAACAAGCAAGCAGGAGGCACTTGTACTCTCCAACTCCTCAGCTTCTTGAACGTGTTTAGGTGATCTCATTTCACCATCCACAAGAGAATAGAGAATTTTGTCGACATCTTCGACCAAATTCCCTCAGCTAATATATCTTTATGCTTTCTATCTCTAATACTTTCCACTATTCCCCCCAACTTACTTATCGGAGTACCAGATTTCCACACAATCGTACTATCGGCCCTATAATCCAAACATTTATCCACTAGGCTTCTTTCTGAAACAAAAGCTTTCCAGAAATGCGAATCCACAGTAGGCCTGATTTGTATATCATTAAACGCCTTTCATTTAATATACCTATCTTGGATCCATTTCAAGCTTTTTCATGCGACGCCTAGGCGTCGCATATGCCATCATGCGGTCCAGCGCATGTAGGCGATTGCCTTCATGCGATGGCCGGGTTAGGCGGATCCGGTTGGATCCGCCTAACCCATTTACCTAAATAAAAAAAAAACCTTATTCCTCCACATCTGCACAGATCTGGACCTTATTCCTCCCGCGTCTGCAGATCTGGTCTCCACATCTGCACAGATCTGGACCTTATTCCTCCCGCGTCTGCAGATCTAGTCTCCACATCTGCACAGATCTGGACTTTATTCCTCCCACATATGCAGATCTGGACATTATTCATCCCCTTCTTGTTCTTCTTTCAACAGAGAAACTTCTGCAAACCCTAGCTTTGCTCCCTTAAAATCCCGATTTCCCACCTGATCTATATATGATATAATAAATTTATTATATATATTATATATATATTTTATAAACTTAGGGTATATATTGTAAAAAACTTGATTTATTATAAATATTTATAAACTTAGGGTATATATTATATTTCCCACCTGATTTATTATAAATTTCCACCTATTTTCAGGCGACCGCCTAGGCGTCGCCTGAAGCGCCTAGGCGGCCATGCGGTCATGGCCATCGCATGACCGCATGGTCGCCTAAAAAACCTTGATCCATTTTACCAGAATAGAATCACTCCTATCCCAGTACTTTGAAGCTCTTTTAATATTGGTTGCAGTGGTGATAATGGGAAGGTATCTAACCCCTAGACCCCCTTCTGCCTTGGGAAGGACCATTTGGGCACACGGGATCCCTTTCTTTCCGTCCCATATAAATCTATAGGCTAACCTTCTCACCTTCTTAGCCACAGAATCAGGGATAGCCATACCTTGCGCCCAATAAGTATACTTTCCAGCTATTATCTAGTTAACTAGTTGTATTCTCCCTCCATAAGAAAAACATTTCCCACTCCATCTTGCTAAGAGCGCCTCTATAGACTGGATTAGCTTCCAGCACTATCCAAATGACTTTTTCTTTCCTGTGATTGGTAATCCTAGATATGTTATGGGTAAACTTTTAATAGTATATCCTAAGATATTATGCAAAGATTGATCTTCTGCACATACGTTTGAGAAGGTGGAGGAGCTCTTGCTCGCATTTACTTCCAATCCCGAGAACAATGAGAATTTCTCAAGCACCGCTTTAATTGTATTAAGCGATTTCGGATTTGCTTTTGAAAATATGAGGATATCAACCGCATACATGAGGTGAGATATAGAAGTAGCATCATTCATCTGATAAGTGTCTATTCTTTTGTTCTTAACTCCACTCTGTATCAATCTACTTAGAACATCCATAACCATGTCAAATAGAATAGGAGATAGAGGATCATTCTATCTAATCCCCCTCTGGCTTTTGAAAGGAGACGTTGGAGTCCCTTCCACCAGCACCGAAAAAGATGCAGAGGATATGCAATTCCAAATCATTTTGCAGAACATAGGAGAAAATCCATACGCTTCAAGGGTGACAATTATAGCCTCCCAACTGACTGTGTCAAAAATCTTTTTTTAGATCTATACTCAAGCAACACCTCTTGGGAGTTCTCTTTCTTCCAAAGCCATGTACCATTTCATCCGCTAGAATGGTATTATCCGAGATGAGCCTCCCTTGAATAAAAGTTGCTTGGTTTGGAGAGATGAGTTCACTAGAGACCTTACTGATCCTATCTGCTAATATTTTTGTCATTAACTTGTAGATCAAATTGACACATGATATCGGCCTGAAATCCGACATATCTGAGGTTGTGTTTGTTTTGGGCACAAGCGTGATAAAAGTATGGTTAGCAGACTTCAACAAAGGTTTGCCTTTGAAGAATTGCCTTACACACTCCATTACTAGGCTTTTAAGATCTCCCCAAAATTTTTTGAAAAATTCCGAGGTGAAACCATCCGGCCCAGGAGATTTCCCAGAATTAAAGGAGAACAGTGTGGTCCTTTAATGACAGGAACCGCTCTAGGAAAAATGACAGGAACCGCTGGCCGTTGGGTGGTTGAATTACTGAACAAAATTTTAAAGTATCTAACACTGTTTTCTTCTAACAGAACCCTAGAGGTGGTTTGAATTCCATCTGTATTGAGAATTTTAGAGGTTGAATTTTTAGATCTCCTTAGCTTTGTGACGATACTAAAGAATCTGTTGTTTTTGTCTCCTAGTTTTAACCAAGAGACCTTACTCCTTTGCTTCAGATCTGCCTACTCTTTTGCCATAAGCTCCTTTAATCTTCCTCTTATTTTTGTACTCTCCTCTTGGAGCGGGATAGATAAGGGAGTCTTTTCCAAAGCTTCAACTGAGTTATTCAGATCAATCCTTGCCTGGGCTACCCTCCTCGCTGAAATCCTTTCATACTGACTAATCAAGCTACAACATGAAACATGAACCTTTGAGAAGACCTTTTTTACAATATTTTTTCAAAAAACGGTAAATTTTATTGGAAAAATCAAAATATACCTGGGATTTTGGTGCACAATTTTATATGTTCGATCAAACTTCCTTTAAGTTTTATTTGGCATCCTTCCTAATTAACCTAGGCCTAGTTCTTTTCTCTTTCTTTGAATGGCTGAATTTGTAATACGAGAAGAGTTTGAGGAGCTTCAAAAAGCATTGTACAACCTTACGTCTGTAGTCAAAGAAGTAAATATCATCATCCAGGAAAGCATGACAATGATGACATGATTCAACCAGAGATTCCTACCACCTCCATCTGCTCCATTCAAGGATATGATGTAGTTCCCATGGATGCTACACACCTCTTACTGGGAAGACCTTGGTATTTTGATACAGATATCACATACGGAGGAAGGTTGATTCAATATGTAGTGCGGATCAAGGACAGGAGAATTGTGTTACTACCCCTAGGGTCTAGACCAGAACTAGAGAAAGAGCGAGAAAAACCCAACCTACTGATCCAAGGAAAGTCAGAATTCATTGGGGAAATAAAAAAAGCAGGTGGAGGCTTGACATTGATCCTGACTGAAACAAAAAAGGGGCTCCACTTAAGTGATACCAGAATCAGTACAAAGAATTCTGGATACATTCCCAGAAATTAATTAAGAGTCTGATCAGCAAACCACACCCTCAAATCAACTTACTTCCAGTGTCAAGACTAAGTCCTAAAAAGGCAGATAAAAGGTGAATAAGTTACTACAAGATGGGCTAATCATACCAAATCTTAGCCCATGTGCTGTTCTAACACTCTTGGTACCCAAAAAAATGGACAATTCTGCATGTGTGTTGATAGCAGAGCTATGAACTGCTTGATGAATTATCTGGTTCTATCATTTTCTCTAAGCTGGACCTAAACACCATATTAGAATCAAACCTGGAGATGAGTGGAAGACAGCCTTGTATGAATGGAAAGTAATGCCCTTTGGGATATCTAATGAACCTAGTACTTTCATGAGAATGATGAACCAGATTTTCAAACCCTTTTTGGGAAGGTTTGTGGCAGTCTATTTTCGACGATGCGTTAATCCACAGTAAAAAACAGAAACAGCATCTGAGTGAGATCATCGAAATCCTAGCAGAGCACAAATTGAGGCTGAATTTAAAAAAATGTGACTTCCTGAGCAGAGAATTGCTATTTCTAGGTATCTGATGTAGTAGAAGATATTAACGAAGTGAACCACAGTTGGCTTGACCTTGGTCAAGCCAACCCACGTTCCTCCTAAACAGCCCTACACTCACATCAAATGGGTTGCCTATTTCCTTTGATGTGAGTATAAATATAATAGGCCAAGGATGGGAGGAGGCATTTTTATTGAATATTTTATCAAATCAAGGTATTACCTTTATTTCCTTCTTTCTTTGTTCTTACCTTTCTTTGTTATTTCCTTTTTCTAAATTCTAGATCTCCGTCTAGAATTCTTGCAGGATTCCAAGTCTACCAATTCCCCGATTGAAGAAGTTCTTGATTCTTCTTTCAATCGTTCTTCCCTTAATCCAGATCACTCCTACATCAGTATCCTAATTCCTGAAGATGGGCTGAAGATAGATCCCATGAAAACCAAGTCCATAGTTCTCCCCTTCTTAACCTCTTCGCCCCTCCACTTCACTACTACACTTCTCAAGGTAAATAGTAAGTACTATTTTGGTTTTATTTGTAAGTTAGAACTTGCCATTTTTTTCTTTGTTACTTTATTTATATTTTGAAAATATTGGTTCTTATGTATAAATATTAAAAAATGCAGGATAATTATTGCATAATTACCCAGATTTTCATGTAGCCAAGGCGACCAGCTCTATCACTATCTTGGTTCTTCTCATTCTTATGGCTATGTTGAAGATTCTAGAATTTATGTCGCTATGTTGGAGCCAGTTTACCTTGCTTCTTTGCTTGAGGTAATAAGATATGCCTCTTTTGCCATAATGTCCTTGAGGGTTTTTCTCTTGCTAGAAGCTTCAGTTTTGAGTTGGACAGAGAAGAGATCTCTTTCCAAAGCTTCTACTGAAGGATTTAGAGTTGTTCTAGCTTTCTCTGCTTGCTTTGTGGAATTTCTCTTTACTGCAACCCATTGTTTGGCCAGGGATTTGACCACTCTCAAATTCTGATTGAGCTTTAATAAGCTTGTTCCACTAAAATTGTTGGATAGGCATGTGCTTGCAATTTCAAAGAAGGAAGAATCATCTGACCAAGTGTTATACAACTTGAATGGCTTGGACCCTTTTTTCGCTTGTGTTATCATTAGCATAACTTTATGATCACTGGAGACATTAATCTAGAATGGTTTGAAACACAAACTCTGGCTTCAGACCATGTATCACTCCAATTTTGGTTGGAGAAAATTTAATCAATCTTTAACTGAATGAATCTGGGACCCAGGAAGGTATCTCGAAGAATTGTGCCAATTTTGTAGCTTGGATAAACTCTGCTGGTTCACTGGTTTTAGACCCCAGCACCCCACTACTAATTCTCTCCTCAGAATATCTAATTTCATTAAAATCTCGCCCAATGATTCATGTGGTGGAGGTGATGGGGCCTATTTTTATATGATGCCCCATACGAAATTTAAGGAAATGAAGAAGAGACCTAAATCCTGGAAGCTCGTAGGATGGTCATATTAACAATCAACCGATTTGCTTCAAAAAAAAAAAATCAACCGATGAGGGTCATGCTCCCTGTTCGGCTGAACAGTGTTGGAGCAAGTTGACCAGGGGCTGCATTAGTGAATCTCTGATGGTAACTCTGAGTAAAGATAGATTATCAAAACAGAAATCGTGTTCTGTTTTGATGTTCTTGGAATCCACAAAGAAAATCAGTTCACAATCAATTGGGAGAAATAAGAAGAAAGAAGAGCAAGAGACAAGACAAGAGAATAAGAAAGAATATCAAAAGACAAAGCAAGGAGGATATCAAGAGGTAAGTACCTGTTTAAATTCATTCAAAAATAATAATCCCTCCAGCCGTCCATGTCCACTCCTTTTATACTCACATCATGAGTAGTGGACAATCTCATGATGTGAGTGGGTCCTTTTTACAAAGAAAGGACCAAGGCTTGGGCCTGGTCGAGCCAAGCCTGTCCAAGCCCATTGGCATCTCTTTTAAATAGATGTAGTGCTACATCAATCTCCCACCCCTATAAGGCTTGCAATCGCCGAACAGTTGTTCGACTAGAATGTCCAACCGAACAGATCTGCAATAGATTGGTGGTTATTCCTTAACAGAAAACCATTGGGGAAAATGACCATTTTGGTCCTATTTAAACTCATAAATAGCAGTGACCTCCAACGATGAGGGGATCAGATATTTTCCATCCCGAGCACAGGAGTAGAGCAAGCACTGACAGTTGAAGAACTTCCAGTCCTCGACCAAAGTTGGCACAATCAAATCACCCAAGTCAAGCATGTTCTTTCAAGTGGCAGTTTGAGTACTAACGAGGTTTAACCCTCATCAAACACTACTTTGAAAAGTGGAGTATTAGGGTGGGGACACGTGATTTCACACCCAGAAAAAAAATATCACTTAAAAAAATTATTGAATATTATTTTACCTTTTCCAAAAAAAACTTGAATTTAAAACAAACCTCAAATCATCTTTAAGTACCCTGGTAACTTGCTTCTGAGCAGTACGTCTAACCTCATCAAGCGTCGTCTGTATTGGAACATGAAATGTCCTTTTTCAAACTTATTTCAGAATTTAGACGGCAGTTTTTTGACTATTTCTATCTGTTTCGTATTCTACAAAAAGATACCTGAACTACTGCAGATGTCTCCAGAGCAAGAGTCTGACTAATGGATGTACTACTCTTGAAAAAAGAAATAATTTGATCAACAGATTCTTTCAGATACTGAATCACCAATTAGAACATAAAGGATGGAATAAGAAATCATTAAAAATTAAAAAGAAAATCAATAAAAAACTCTGCAAGACCGTAACACATAAACATACAGTCATGTAACAGGGTGAGGCTTTTGCAACAAAACTCCAATCTAACTGAGAAGCAAATGGTTTATAAGAGAATAAGCCGATCAAGGAATCAGCAGCAGTTGCACTCTACAGAAAGAGGGAAAAAATTATACGAAGATATAATATCCAACTTTACTAAACTCGGCAAGAGAAAAATTATCAATATATTCAAACCTCGGCAAGGATCCCATTAGGGGATAACAGCCTATATGTACCCAACTTAAAATCAAATATTTTTGACTCTCTGTACATTTTAATGGTGAAATCCAGTTCATCACAGGATAAATCAGCAAGGCAAGTTTGGCCATCGATTATCTTTGAAGCATTATGTTTCATGTGGATCTCAAAAAGAAAAAGAAATATATTTCCCCCCCTGTGATATCTAGTGGCCAACTTCTGATCCGAGTCTTCCTTGTACCCAATAATCTTATTAATTCTTTCCCAATCCTTCTCAGTGAAAGCCCTTGGTTCATCTTCATTCTTACTAGAATCACTCCTGAAAGTATTAACTCATAGCAATTAGTAATTGGCGTATGATAAAAAATAAATATTTTTTCATTATAACTGAAAAAAACACCATATACCATCCAAAGGACCACCATGAGCTCTTAGCACTTTGCTTCTTGAGGTAAATATCAGAATTTGTAAACTTCTTGACAAACCTGTGTGCTAGCATTCTATTGTAAAACAAGGAACAAAAAACTGAATTTAAAACCAAGATGAGATCATCAACAAAATTATAGATTTTTAGTCTACAAACTAAATTTGAAATTTCCATAGAAGAAAAGAAATACTAAAATAGAAAACAGAAAGACAGATATTGAACAAACTTTGTAACTATCAGACAAAAGTCATTCAGATAGCTGACGAGTAATGATTTGTACATAGATTTTAAATGACAATCTACAAATATTATTTAATAAAATTGATTTAAGGTGTATGGATGCAAATGCTCATCTTCAACAATTGGAATTTTAAATTCTGGAAATGTAATTTGGTATGAATCACTTTATAGCACCATGTATATTTTTAAATATTTTTATATTTATATACCTAAATGCGTTATGTAACTAATAAATATTTAGAGTAACTTATTGCATTAAAATAGATAGAGAGTAGCAAAGTTATCAAACTTTGTAGAGGTTGGGGAAGAAAAAAAAGTTTTTGGAGGACGATTTTGATACTACGTCAAACCATATGCAGGCTCTATACAAGAAGACAAGTATTGGTGATTTGCAAAATATCCAACCACACCTCTCCCTAGGGCATGGCTCACCTCACCGGAGGTCCACCCACAAAGTAATTAGGGATACTTGACAAGTGAGAATACTATCCTGCGCTCAGTTGCTACATGACCTGAGATATAATAGGGAAGAAATTGAGACGATGGATGGTTTTTCCCGAAAAAAAGATTGGAATGACGACAACTAGAGAAGATGACATAGGCCACACCCGGATTTTTTCACCCACCCCTATGCAAGTATGCATAATTCTATCATGTGAAGATCTAGGTGTGTGCTCTACTTAATCCCTAGGGCATAGTTACTCTCTCTTTCAAAAATTCCCTTCCCTAATTTTCTTGAAGGAAGCCAACAACGGACGAACCAGCAAAGCTACAAAGATATTTTAGGAGGAATGAAGCTATTGAGAAGAAACTGAGGCAGAGCTTAAAAAGATAAAGGATGAACCTGAAGAGAAGCACAAAGAGAGGAGTAAACCTGATGCAGACCAAGCTCTCATGTCCCATAGGTTCGAATTAATTCGACCCATGGACCAAGCCCAATAAAATGGGCTTGGACTCTCATGGTGGAATTTCCACTCTCACACCATGAGAGTATAAATAAAAGTGGACAACGAAAAGGCAGCAGTTTTTCAGAGTTAATTTCCATATTCCAGGTAACTCTCATTTGCTCTTCTTTGGTATTCTGCATTTTTCTTCCTTTTTTTTACATAACTCAAATCTGCATTTTTAGGGTTAATTCTTGGATTAGAATTAACTTTTATTTTAAGGAGGTCATTAAAGACATCAGTCTCTCCTTTGATTCGGAGTATTACAAAAGAGTTTTTTTTTTTGAAGCAATTAAATTTCATTAAAAATAAGGCTAATGCCCAGTTTAAAAAATAGAGTATAAAAATAAAAACAGAAATAAAAAGAAATGAGCAAGAAGCTCATTGACTCTCTCCCATTAGCTATGTAGTCTAGTTATATAGTAACTAGATACGCTGCCTCAGGAGGTTGGTCTCGCATACTTCCATCATAGATGTCTCCAAAGGGTGACAACAACTCTTCTTGTAAAAAAAAACAAGAAGAGTGACAACAAAGGGTGACAACAAGGACCACACTGTTCTCCTTTAATTCTGGGAAATCCCCTGGGCCGGATGGTTTCACCTCGGAATTTTTCAAAAAATTTTGGGGAGATCTTAAAGGCCTAGTAATGAAATGTGTAAGGTAATTCTTCAAAGGCAAACCTTTGTTGAAGTCTGCTAACCATACTTTCATGACGCTTGTGCCCAAAACAAACACGGCCTCAGATATGTCTGATTTCAGGCCGATATCATGTTAATGACAAAAATATTAGCAGATAGGATCAGTAAGGTCTCTAGTGAACTCATCTCTTTAAACCAAGCAACTTTTATTCAAGGGAGGCTCATCTCGGATAATACCATTCCAACGGATGAGATGGTGCATTGACTTTGGAAGAAAGAGAACTCCCGAGAGGTGTTGCTTGAGTATAGATCTTAAAAAAGCTTTTGACACAGTCAGTTGGGAGGCTATAATTGTCACCCTTGAAGCGTATGGATTTTCTCCTATATTCTGCAAAATGATTTGGATTAGTGCCATCTTCATGGTTTCTCAACCCTTCACAGAATTTTACAGATCCCTTCCTAGGGCAGTTATTATCTTTGTGGCCCATTTCTTGGCATTTGTAGCATCTTATTGTGCTCCAAACTTGGTCTGTGGTCCTTGATTTTTTTTCATTCAGATCTGTATTTTTCCCTTCAGGTGTTGGCAGAATTCCTTTGTCCTTGGAATAAACAGGTTTACTAGTTGAAGCTCCAGGTGAAAATGACGAGTACTTGTTTGTTTGTCTCTCTAATTGTTCAGAGACGCTTACAGTCTTCATAAGTGACATTGGGGACTGTAAAACGACTTTTTCTTGAAGTGATGATTTTAATCCCCTAATGTATCTCGCCATTTGTTGTTCTTCAGATTCATTAAGGTTGTTTCTTGCTCCCAACTTATGGAATTCCTCTGTATAATCAGCTACTGATCTCTGACCCTGTTTGCATTTCTGATATTTTGTGAATAAAATTGTTTGAAATTCTACCGGGAGAAATCTTTGTTTCAGCATTTTCTTCAACTTGTCCCAAGTTCATATAAGTCTTTTTTGAAATCTAGCCCTATTTATGGTGGTCTGATCCCACCATGCAGCAGCTCCACTTTTAAATTTTAGTGCCACTAATTTCACTTTTTTCGAATCTGGAATTTCCATGCAGTCGAAGAATCTTTCTACTTCTGAAATCCAATCTAAAAATTCTTCTATATGTAGCTGCCCATTGAATTCAGGCAGCTCCATTCTTAATCTATAGTTCCCAAATTCATTTCTTTGATTTCCTCTATTGTACCTTTCATACCTTTGTAATGCTCCTCCTCTTGGACAGTCTCGACGGCCCCTATTTCTTCTTCTCTCGTACTGTATTAAATCTTCTTCCTCCTCTGAAAATTCCTCCTCAGTCTGTCTATTAAAAAGTCCTCCCTGTCTGAAATTTTCTTCCTGTCTGAAATTATCTCGCTGCCTGAAATTTTCCCCCTGCCGGATCTGTTCTTCCAAGCGATCCCTAGCTGTGAGTGGGTTTCTTCTTCTGAAATTTATTGTCGGATCTGCCTGTCCATTCACTGCCGGATCTGCTCCTCCATGCGGCTGAATAGGTTGCAAATTCTGTTACACTGTTTAGAAGCCATTCCTAACAAAGGTTGTCAAATCAGTTAGGGATTTTGCCAACCTCTCAAACTCTTCACGTGTGATGTTCTCGGCCATCTTAAACGATTCTTAAAAAAGCTGGAATAAAATCCGTCTAGAATAAAATGCTGGAATAAATCGCAAGGAATTCTTCACGTGTGCTGGAATAAATCACAAAGAATTAAATGCTGGAATTCTTCACGTGTGCTCGCAAATCCGTCCAGGACAAATCGCTGGAATAAATTGCAAGGAAATTTTTTTTTTCTCACGTATGCTGGAATAAATCTCAGACTTAAAAACACAAATCCGTCCAGACCGCAATTACAAAGTGTCCAGAACGTGACGCAAAGACTTGATGTCAACTCGCAAATCCGTCCAGACGTAGATCGCACAGTTCCACCTGAAAAAAACGCAAATCCGTCCAGACGCAGATCGCCCAGTTCCGTCAGGAAAAAAAACGCAAATCGCAAAGTGTATTCTTTGATTGATGTTCTCGGCCAACTGCATATCGCAATTCCCTCCCAGTCTGATACCACTTGATGTAGGCCTTGACCACTTTCTTAAAACACTGAATCAAAGGAGAAACTGATGTCTTTAATGACCTCCTTAAAGACTACCTCAGGAGGCCTACTAATGTGTTGTCTATACCTTTTATTTCTTTCTGTCCATATATGCCACGACAAACACCCAATAGCATTCCATATTAGTCCCCAAGGAGGAGAGTGGCGCGTAATCTTTTGTGCTGCCTCCGTCAGATCCCCCAATCTAATATCTGAACTGGATTGGGTGGGAACTGAAATATTCATTATCTTCCAGAAAGCGAAATATCTGGAATAAGAACAGTTAAAGAAAAGATGACTCCAAGTTTCATCTTTCAGATTGCATAACAAGCAAACAGGAGGTAGTTGTACTCTCCAACTCCTCAGCTTCTTAAACGTGTTTAGGTGATCCCATTTCACCCTCCACAAGAGAATAGAGAATTTTGTTAGCATCTTCGACCAAATTCCCTCAGTTAATATATCTTTATGTTTCCTATCTCTAATACTTTCCACTATTCCCCCCAATTTACTTATCGGAGTATCAGATCTCCACACAATCGTACTATTGGCACTACAATCCAAACATTTATCCACTAGGCTTCTTTCTAAAACAAAAGCTTTCCAAAAATGTGAATCCACAGAAGGCCTGATTTATATATCATTAAGCGTCTTTCCTTTAAATTTTAATATACCTATCTTGGATCCATTTCACCAGAATAGAGTCACTCCTATCCCAGTACTTTGAAGCTCTTTTAATATTGGTTGCAGTGGTGATAATAGGAAGGTCTCTAACCCCTAGACCCCCTTCCGCCTTGAGAAGGACCATTTGGGCCCACGGGATCCCTTTCCTTCCGTCCCATATAAATCTATAGGCTAACCTTCTCACCTTCTTAGCCACAGAGTCAAGGATAGCCATACCTTGCGCTCAATAAGTATACTTTCCAGCTATTATCCAGTTAACTAGTTGTATTCTCCCTCCATAGGAAAGACATTTCCCACTCTATTTTTTTATTTCTCGCGTCATTTTGTATTAACCTACTTAAGATATCCATCATTTTTTAGTTGCTCCATAGTGCGTAGCGCCGGCACTTGGGGAGATGGGGAGATAGCGTGCTATCTCGTCTACGTAGCGCCAAGTGTATTTTTATTTTATATATATATATATATTCACTATATTATAAAATAATAGTGAATATCAAACTTAACTAAAGAGTAGTGATCAAGTGTAATCATTAATTTTAGAATTCAAAATTAAGTTTAAAAAAATTCAAAAATCATCTAGGGTTTGCAAAAAAATAAAAAAAGAAGAGAGGGGGAGATGAGAAAATCATGAATGGAGAAATGGGGAGAAATGGGGAGAAGATAAGAGAAATGGAGAGATATAGGCATATCGCGGGGAGATATCGCCAGCTACCCCGTGAATTTATGGTAAATCAGGTGGGAATTTATAATATTTATAATAAAATCAAGTTTTTTACAATATATACCCTATGTTTATAAAATATATATATAATATTTATAATAAATTTATTATATAATATATAGATCAGGTGGGAAATCGGGATAGAAGTTACTATTTCTAAGGGGGGGAGCTAGGGTTTGCAAAAGAAAAAGAAGTTACTCCGCTGAAAGAAGAACAAGAAGGGGGCGGAGCTAGGGTTTGCACGCGTTTGTGCACGTCTGCAGACGTGCGAGTGCAGATCTGCGAACGTCCACCAGATCTGCAAACGTGGGAGGAATAAAGTCCAGATCTGTGCAGATGTGGACGAATAAGGTTTTTTTTATATTTTATTTGGGTAAATGGGTTAGGCGGATCCGGCCAGCGCATGAAGGCAATCGCCTACATGCGCTGGACCGCAAGATGGCATATGCGACACCTAGGCATCGCATGAAAAAGCTTGCCTAAAATTAACCAGTGTATGCTCCAACAGCTGCCTTTGTTTGCGGATTTTTCAATAATATCCAATATGTCCCCTATTCTAATGTCATCTATTGCTGTTGGTATGTTCTGGCACCTCATTGACCAGATGGAATTGTTGAGGTACCTGGTGACCTTATTAATAGGTTTCTGAAATATTGGCAATTAAAGAAGAGGTGTTGAAGGGTTTCCTCTTCCTGTCCACATAAAGGTCAGATTGTTTACAAGTTAATTCCTCAACCTTGGAATCTTGTGAGGTGTTGAGGCTTTTGACCTTGATTCTCCATAGGAACATAGAGAATTTTGGGGGCATTCTAGACCAAATTCCCGAGTTCAGGGGTTGGATAACCCCTCTAGGCCTTAATGTTTAAGAGTGTTTGGTGGTGGATACCATGGAGTTATTTTAGTTGCTTAAACATTCTATACAGGTCGCTATCAGTACTTTGTTTGTCAGGATAGTTTTCCACATGTGTGAATCCAGAGTGGGTTTACATTCTATCTCCTCAATTCCTCTCCCCTTTATATATCTAACTTTTATCCATTGTGCGAAAATGGAATTGTTTGGGCTATAAAATTTCTCTGCTCTTTTAACTAAGGCAGTTGCAAAGAAGTCATTTACCCCTATCCCACCGCCTCCTTTTTGGGGAGAGCCATTTTTTTCCAACTACTACATCTTCTACCATCCCAAATGAAGTTATAAGCAAGGCTCTGGATCTTTTTTATTACTGTGCATAGTAGGGTGGTGTCATTTTCCCAATACTGGAACTTCCCTAGTAAAATCCAGTTAACTAATTAAGTTCTACCTGCATATAAGAGACATTTGCCCTTCCATTTGGCTAGCATTTTTTCAATGGGTCCTATAAGTTTCCAACATACTGCATGGGATTTCTTCATCCCTGTTATGGGGAGGCCTAGCTAACTTAATGGGATGGGTTTGGATGGGAAGCCAAGAATGTCTTGGGTGGCTTGATCATTTGTGCATATCTTAGAATATGTGGCTGAGCTTTTCTCCTGGTTTATCTCAAGACCAAAGAACTTGGAGAAGGAGCCAAGTATCCTTTTGATGGTACCTAGGGATTTGGAGTTTGCCTTACAAAATATTAATACATCATCAGCGTAGATAAGGTGTGAGATAGAGACCGCTCCATTCACAATGTAAGTGTTCAATTTTTTGTCCTTATCTTTCTTCTCTATGATCCTGCTAAGGTTATCCATTATCATATCCATAGAAAAAAAAGCGACGCTTAAGCGTCGCTTTAAGCGTTTAAAGCGGCAAAGCGGTTTTTTTGGACCGCTTTGCCAAACGCTTTTTTCCACAGCTTTTTTTCACTAATAATTTTTTTCACTAGTTGTTACAGGCTGTCCACTAGCTGTTTATATAGCTAAGATAGTAAAAAATGTCCAATTTATAATAGCTTAACTTTATATATAAACTTTACAACTAAAAACGTCCAACTGTTTACAACTAAAGCGGTTAAGCTATATAAAGTTTATATAGCTTAACCGCTTTAGCTGTTTATATATGGGCCATAAGCCCATAACCGCTTTAGCTATATAAATCTTAGCGGTTAAAGCGGTTAAACAGCTAAGATAAATCTTTAGCTGTTTATAACTTTATATAGCTTTAACCGCTTTAAGCGACGCTAAAGCGGTTAAAGCTAAAAAAGCGCTCCCTGGAAATTGGGAGCGCTTTCCGCTTTTTAAAACTATGATCATATCAAAAAGGATGGGGGAAAGGGGAGTCACCTTGTCTAATAATCCCTTTGTTATTGGTAAATGGGGACTTGGGGCTCCCTCTACCAATACAGAGAAGGAGGCAGAGGAAATACAGTTATGTACTAGTTTACAAAGTACAGGACTGAATCCCATGTATTCCAGAGTTGATGTGATAGCCTGCCACTTGACTGTGTCAAAGGCCTGTGGTCATCAACAATTTGCTCACCACAGTTCCGACTTCTGTGGCCGAAAAAGCTGTAGATGGTGCAGTGTTGGGGTCGGGACCGGTAGTTCAACTTTAAATGATGACGCTTTCTATTCCTTCCCATTTTTATCTACACCACAATACTTGGTTAGAACTTGAAATCCATATTTGCCATGAAGCAATCTCTTAGGGAATTTTTATATCGGTGATTCTCAAAATATTCACCATGTAGAGGTCTGCCGAGAGAGCTTGTGATCATGTTTACAAACTCTTTAGAAAACATACTCGGAG
>LFYR01001207.1:3088-56217 GCA_001185155.1 Zostera marina
GAGGCAGTTGGTAAATATGAAGGAGCGCGAAGGCGAGAGTGCAACTTTAACCACTTAAAGGCAGTTGATAAATATAAAGAAGCACGAGGGCGAGAGTGCAACTTTAACCACTTAAAGACACCCGAGAATTACATAAGAGTACGAGGGCTTAACTGCAATTCTACCCATTAAAATCAGAAGAATCGGGCTAACGGATCCGGATTGCTACCCAACTAAAGATCCAGTTAAATAGTTAGTTTAGTTAATGTTGTGTTAGCTGCTAATTAGTTAATGATAAACTAGCTATTAATACAGAAGCTTAAGTGTGATGTAAAATACAATTTGAGAGAGTTAATTACAGAGTTAACACTAATTACATTACTACAGTGTTAACGGAAAGAGAGTTAGTTAATGCGAGTAACCCTAACTCTATCCCTCTTCTAGTTTAATTGCTCATCGTCCGGCGAGCCAAGGTCGCCGGATTTCGCGTATTCCGTCTACTGAAGCGCGCTCATCGTTTAATAGAGGGAGGTCTTGCGACAACATAAAAACATAAACAAATGTATGGATTGTACATCAAACCGAACAATTCAATGGAAGGGGAATGGTAGTCGACCATCATTAGCAAATGCAGTGGATACGCTAAGGGAGACAAATCCGAAAGGTAATCTAACGATAGGTATATGGTCATCAGGTGTAGATTTGAAAACAAGCGATTTTTTTAGAGTTTTCTTAAATGAATGTAGATGAATGAATGTGAGATAAACTGAGACGTAGAGGACTGAATATGACAGAAGATTGTGTATTATGTGGTAAAAAACCTGAGACAACATCTCATGTGTTTTATCAAATGCAGGTTTGTGAGGTGAATGTTAAAGGAGGGCTTTGATGTAGCGGGTGGATTGGTAAATACACAAGACATTGGGGATTTTTAAACCATAGCTCATAAAATTGAAAAAATCACTCCTGGATCAAAGTGTTGAGGAATGGCATTGGACAATGCTTGGTTTCATACTGTTGCACATATGAAAGGAGCGAAACCAACGTCACCATGGAGGAATCTCAACCTCGCAGGAAAAGATCATAAGGGAATGCATCAGATCGACGGAAACCGATTTCAATGAAAACAAATTCAAAAAGTCACACAAGAGGAATGCGGAAGAAAAAGCATTGCACCAATAGTATACTCTTCAGTTACTGATCCATAACAGGGTGGAAGAAGGAAATTAAAATTGATCAACTGTCGGGCAAACCCGTCTACTTAAATAGAAAGTAAGTATAACTATATTTGTGTGTTCAACTTATGTAGACCTTAATTTTTTAATATACAAAACAACTTATTCAAAAAAAAAAAAAAAAAAAAAAAAAAAAAAAAAAAAAGAAGAAAAGAGGACAGCAAGCATATTGGGAAAATAGCTATCAACGAGGGTGATGGCTCCCGCTCATCCAAATATAACACCCCCGTTGACTCTAAACATAAAAATAGATCGCCAATTCAGATCACTGGAATCCTTCAGGGTAAGGTTGGAAGGACAAGAGGGAAGGTCCGGCAACGGCTTAATTGTTAGCGTGGAGTACCCATTCAAAAAACCATAATGTATGTGTTGTAAATTAAGGTTATGAACATTGGATAGCACATTGCCAAGAGCAGTCTGGAGCAATAAACAAATCAAGTAGCAGATGACCAACGGTGATGAAGAGCGGACGACTCACGTCCATAGAACTCTCAACACAAAATCCACACAGAGGTCGAGGCACGAAAATTCAAATTCAAATTCAATTGTTAGTGGCAAAAAGAAACGAGTACGAAGGAATCGTAGAAGTAAGACAACCAACGATCACCAGGTTCAGCAAACGGATAAGGGGGAGGACATACCGCAAGTAGAAGAAATCGTAATAACGCCAGCTAACAGAGCCTACTGTACCGCCTAGTCCTGCAGTAAATCAGAACCAGGAGAAGCCTAACCGGGACCAGGACCAGGAGATCGAACAGCAGGACATCCCACTCACCTCGCCACAGCAAAGTCAGGCTAGTAACCGTACCCTTATCGATCAGTCAGGTTCCGATCCGATGACTGAATTTCCTTGTCAACCTCTGATTCAGCAATAATATCTTGTATGATCTGCCTTGGCTTCTTGGAAAGAGCCTAGAATGAGGGCTGAGGCAAGTGGAATCACAATCTAATGTTCTTGGCATATCGTCAGAAATAATCGTCTTTATAGCTTTCTAAGCTAGTTGTCAAAGGTGACTCGCGTCGTTTGCTCATAGATCCTCTAAAAATCTTAGATCAGATTTGATCGATTCGAATTTCTTGTTCTTAGAACTGCCGTCAAAGCACCCTCCCTTTCTTTTGCTTTGATCCCCTCTAAAAAATTACTGTTTTACTTTATCCAAAAAAGTTACCTTTAAAGTAGAATTTTTTTGTTTTCGGCAAAATAAATATAAAGACAACACTAGAAATACAATTAGTAAGAAAAAAACAAAATCTAAAAAAACGAGTGTTGAAACTTGAAGCACAGAGCAATGAGATGAGAAGATTACAAACAATGAAGCAAACGTGGTATAAAAATAAAACAGAGCAAACAGAATTGTTCATTCCCCATTCCTACCAACAAAAACACAGAACATAATTTACATGTGGTAAGCCGATGATAATAAAAATGGGTCAGCAAGACCAATCAAACTCCACAACCCTAAAATAAATCATAAACATGAATCATAAAAAAAAGAATGAGTAGTTAAGAAAGAGGCCTTAGTGTCGTCTTCGTCGTTTTCACTGCAGAAAAGCCTTCTTCCTTCCATTCCTCCAGTAGTTTGTTGCTTTAATAGAGGGTCGGATCAGATCGGAACTCACTCGTTATTACAAGTGTTGGTGGTGGTGTTATTACTACCATCCATGTTTATCGATCCGTCTTTCATCAATCTTATGCTCAGACTGTTGAACCGACCTCTTGAATAGTGTCTCGATGCTTTTCTCCAATCTGTTCCAGTCTTCATCATTGCCACAAACTCATCATAGCTTATTCGCCCATCCTGATTTAGGGTTTTCAGATCAATGTTGGGTTCAAAAGGAAGATGAGATGAAAATATGAAATATGATGTATAATCTACCTTATCAGTGTCAACTTCGTGGAAGATATCATTTGCTACATCTGCACTGTCTGCAGAACCCTCTTCAACTAACGCCTCACGAAGCTCCTCAGGTTCGATGTAACCATTTCCATCTTTGTCAAAGAATGAAAAAGCTCTACGAAGGTGCTCATCATTTGCCATTCTTTGAAGATGGAGATATGCCGCTACAAATTCTCCATAATCAAGCTTTCCTTTTCCATTGCTATCCACCTGTTTGAGAATGAGGTTACCATAAGAACCCAGAATAAGTTTTAAAATGGTGATTTGGAGGGGAGATGCTCACAGCTTCAATGAGCAACTGCACTTCAGAATCAGCAAGTTGAGAACCAGATTTTGCTATTCCAATTTTCAACTCTTCACATGAGATAATACCATCATTGTCTGTGTCAATGGTCTTGAACATTTCCTTTATGTCTTCAACTTCCTCAGTGGACAAATGATCCGCAATGACCTGTCAGTATAAAATGTGAATTCGAAAATGTTTGTTTGTTCATCCCAGAAATGGAAAATATCATCACTAGTGAGAAAAGAGATGTTTATCAACTGACCCTAAGGGCTTTTCTTTTAAATCTATTCATCATTGAAAACTGTTTGAGTCGAGACTTAACAACATCTCCAAGAGGAACATTCGGAGCTTTCTTTGCATTTTGAAGCCAAGGATGCTCTGCAAAACACAAGTGCAACATTTTTGCATCGAGGAAAATTACAATGTAAAGATGCAAGGATCCACTTTTTTGCAGTGGATGTTCATGTAAGGATAATACCTAGTACTTGTTTTGCAGTCAATCTAACTTTTGGTTCAGGCTCCAACATCTGCTTGACCAGATTCTTAGCATTTTCGGAAACACTTGGCCACGGGTCGCGTTTGAAATCTATACAACCACGAAGTATAGCTTGTGCAACACCTTGTTCGGATTCTGAGAAATATATTCCGTAAGTTACAATGTTGCTTTGATTCAATATGTTATGATATAAAATTATCATAAATATTCTTTGTGAATTGATATTTCTGAAAAAAAGGTCAACCATACCTGCCCAAAATGGAGGAACACCACATAACAAAATATAAAGTATTACTCCAGCACTCCATATGTCAATTTCAGGCCCATAATTGCGCCTTAATACTTCAGGTGCCATGTAATACGGACTTCCAACTATCTCCGAGAACCGCTCACCTGAACGAATAAAAAATAGCATGTTCTTTTAGTCAACTTAATCATTAAAATACACCTATTTGTAAATGGTCTAGTAGTTCTCACGCACATTCTTTAATCTCTATTATTATCCTCCCAGATTCGGATGAGATTCCTTACAATAGGGCATTTATAGAAAAAGGCACAAAATATTAAACTGATTTTTAGAATTCAGAACATAAATGTCACAAAATACATGTTTTTACATCAGAATAGAATGGTGTGTTAGGTTTTCAACACATACTCTTTTTGTTCTCCAATATACTTATTAAATGAGAACTATAAACTAGCAATAAACTATTGAACTAATCCAAGAACTTTACCAAGTGTTTAAAAAACAAGCATTGAATGTATGATATGAGTGGTTGGGGATTATTGCTTCCACAAACACGATAACATATATAGACTTTGGTTTAACAAAAAGATAAAAAAAATTACATCTTTATCATTCTCTCATTGTTTAGTTTCCCACTTTGATGGAAGATAGGAGAGGAGATTCCCTTAAACTACGAAGCTCATGCTTACAAACAAGTCAACAATAGCTAAAAAAGGAAGAAATAAAATAATGTGGCTTTAATCGACATAACTATCACAAAGAGGAAAGTTACCCGATATAGAAAGTCCAATTCTGGATCTTCTTCATCTTATTTTACCTGATCAAACTTGAAAATCAAGATATAGGCATGTACATCTAACAATTGGGATTTGGATGGTGTTTCTTCTTACGATTTACATAATCAGACGAACCAAGACAGGCATCGGGGAAGGAGGAAATGCAGGGTACTTTGGCGATTTATATGTACAGAAATAAGCATATATTCAATAAGACACCAAAGATAAATTTGAAATGTGAATCACTCACCAGGCTTGAAGAATATGGAAAGACCAAAATCGATGGCCTTAAGTGGGGAATTCTCCTTTTTATTCGCAAACAAGAAATTCTCGGGCTTGAGATCTCGATGAATGACCCCATGGCGATGGCAAAGCTGAACAACCTCCACGATCGTCCTGGTAACAGCAGCCGCAGCCCGTTCGGTATAATGCCCTCTTGCCACAATCCGATCAAATAACTCCCCACCTTCACACAGCTCCATAACAAGATGCACAGCTTGATCATCCTCACATCCCTCCTTCAAACTAACAATATTAGAACTCTTCGGCAAGTGTCGCATTATATCTACCTCCCTCCTGACATCCTCCACATCAACAGCCGTCCGAAGCTTCCGTTTTGATATCGACTTGCATGCAAGAAGCTCCCTTGTATCACGGTCCATGCAGAGATAGGTCACTCCGAACTCTCCCCGTCCCAGTTCCCTATCCAGCACGTACTTCTCCTCGATCCCCAGCTTGGACACATCCGTCCCATTGTTGAGCACAACGAGCTTCTTCGACGCGGTGGTGGAAGGAGCCGAGGCGGCATTGGAATGATGGTTGTTGTGGTGGTGATGTCCGTTGTTCTGCTTGACATCTTCGCGTGCAACGGAAGCGGGAGAGCGACAGCAGTTTCCCATGACCTAGGGTTTGGTATCTCTTGCCAGTTTCGGAGTCAGCAGGGTCGATCTGAGGCGAAAGATGACCGGAGAAAGACGACGGCGGAGGAGGAGGAGACGATGACTAGGGTTTGGTAGGTGGTAGGAGCATTGGGGGTGAACGGCGAGGGATTTGACGTGAACGGAAAGAGAGGAGAGAGTAAAGTGAAGTGTTGTGGTGGTGGTGATCAGCTTTTCTTTTTTTGGAGTTACAGTGAAGAGGTTTATTGATTGTCGTCTGTCGGGGGATGAATCCAACGGTCGAAAAAAATCCGATAAACTCTTATTCGGGTCGGATCGATACGCCGATAAACTTTTATTCAGGTCGGATCGATACGCCTTGCCACGTTGCACTTTCACTGGATTTCTTTGTTATTTTATTCGACAACGAAATAAAATAACAAAGCGTACACGTGCACTTCACATGGGCTTGTTAATTTATTGTTTCCGCTCAAATTAAAAGATACCTTCAACTCACAATAACTATCAAACTATTAAATGGGTTTTAATCTCGATAAATTATATTGATAATTTATATCGATCTAACTAATGATAAATTATATGACTCTGGTATATCACTCGAAGTCGGAAGATAGGTTTTTTTACTTATCAAAATAAATAAAAGATACCTTCAAAAAATTGAACGTGTTATAAGTAAGGTTAAAATCTTGAGGATATTTATATTTTCTACCATCATCTTAGACGAATGGTTGAGATGAATTATAACACCTTTTAGAAAAAGTCAGGCAAATCATGACCTGCAAAAATGTGACACAGGGGTTATCATAACTAGTGACAGTAACTATTAAAAAATTTGAGGGTTCAATGTTTTGCTGTCATTGTACGATTTATATGATAATATATTATGTGGTTCTGCTATATCATTCAAAGATAAGTATTTCTACATCTTGTAAACTACAATAATGTGTTTTGTGGAAAAGATGTATTAATTATTGTCAAACCCGACTTGCAGATCTAAGAGTAAGTTAATAATTTTTAGAAAAAATTACAAATCAAGACAAAGGTAAGATCTAACAAAGGAAAATAGTTCAACTAGTAAGCTATTAAAGTTGATAAGGGTTCAGGGTTCTATTCTCGTTGTGTTAGTAATTTTCATTTAATTTTTATTACTATTTAACCAGTGATATATTATGTGACTCTGGTATTATAAAAAATATGATTTGACGGAGAAATGTAATTAGAACGATTAAGAATAAATTAACAATCAAATGACAAAGAAATAGTTTTTGAAGAATTAACAAAGATGGTTTTTGAAGAATTCCTTCACTTCAAGGAAGATTTTTATTTGAATAGACCTTCAGACAATGTGACTCAACCCTCTGCTTTTGCTACAAAGTCAAAGAAATTTTATGCTCAAAAAAATCGCAGAAATGATCTTAGACCAAAGAAAAACAATCATTGCAAAAGAACTTCAAATTAAATCTTCCAATTCTATAGTGTGTCAGTTGTGTGACAAGACTGATCATTCAACCAAGACTTGCAGAAAAAGGCTAAAGGCATTTGCAGCTATGGAAGCTTTTGAAGATCGATTTGAAGGTCATTGGTTGCTGGATTACGACTCCTCAATTTAAGAAACACATTTTGTGTACCTTAACTTAAAATGAATTTACTTTCCATTCAAGCTTTGTCTAATGATTTAAATTGTACTTTTAATTTAAATGGTGGTGGATTTAAAATAGTTGATAATGTTAGTGGTTCTAGATTAATTCATGGAAGTAATTCAAGTGGTCTTTATCATCTCAAAACTACTAACAAGTTTGTTAACTCTTCTTTAGCTTCTGTTTTTAAACAAAGATATCCTAGAGAGTTATGGTATAGGAGGTTTGGACACCCTTCCTCTTTAATTCTATCAAAATTGTTAAAATTAAATAATCTATCTTGCTCAAATACATGTCATAAGTATCTAATTTGTCTTTCTTCTAGAAGTAGTTATAGTAACATTCCACTTGAAATTCTACACATGAACATTTGGGGACCTTCCCCTGTTCCATCCATTCATGGATTCAAATATTATCTTCTAATAGTGGATAAATTCTCGAGATTTTCATGGTTCTTTCCTTTAATATCTAAGGATCAAGTATTTGGTACTTTCAGAAATTTTCAGATTATGATTGAAAAATCATTAAATAGATCCATTAAAATTATTCAATCAGATTGTGGAAGTGAATTTTAAAATAAAATTTTCAATTCTCACTGTCAAAAATCAGGTATGGTACAAAGATTTTTCAGCCCTTATACACCAGAACAAAATGGATTGATGAAAAAGAAGCATGAACATATCATCTCTACCATTAATTAGATGTTTTATGCTTTAATATGATATTCTCAAAAAATATTTAGAAGCTTGCTCTACTGCTGTCTACTCTATAAATAGACTACCTACTAAAATGTTAAAAAAAAATCCACCTTATTCACTCTATGAGAAAAATCCAGATATTAATTTCCTTAGAATATTTGGTTCACTTTGCTTCCCACTAGTTTCAAAACAATTAAGAACCAATTCAAACCAACTTCATCTTATTGTTGTTGTCTATGATATACTCACCTTCTCATAAGGCATACAAATGTTTTAATTAAGTTAAGTGATTCAAAAATTATAATATCCAGAAATGTTTAATTCTATGAAGATATATTTCCTTTTAAAGAGTATAAGTTATATAAGAACTTACAGAATCCTAAAGCAAAGAAAAAACTAGTTTTACCTCTTAAGGAAAATGAAGTTGCACATAAGCTTACCACTTTAGATTCAGATCTAAAAGATTCAGGATCAGGCCATACTATGCATAATTCTGATCTCTTATCAACATACTCAGGATCATTATTTGATTCAATTCAGAGAATATCCTCAACTCCTGATTCAAATTCACCAGAATCATCATTTAATGACCCGAATTTAGAAAAATAGTTAATTAACTTCTTATTCTAGCTTCTCAATATCATTACATCATGATATGAACACTAGGAAATCCCCATTATCTGAAATAATTAGCTTTGTTCCTGATCATAGTAAACAAAACTCAGAATATGAAGATCATCATACTTCTGTTCCTACAATTCCTTCTACGGTTGCAGCCAACACTGTAGAAGAATTTCAAAATCATACAAAACTAAAGAAAAATCTAAAGATAAGAAATCTTCCAACTAAATATAATGTCTATGATGTGGAATTACCTAAAGGACTCATTGTTGAAGTTATTGAAAACAAAGAATTAATTCTTAAAAATTACAAAATAACGCTCTCCATTCCAAAATGGAAAGAAGCTATGGATGATGAATACAAAGCTCTCATTGACAATAACACTTGGAAATTAGTACCTAATTCAGAAAAATTGAATATTATAAGAACTAAATGAGTTTAAAAAAAAAACAGATGGCACCTTAGAAAGATATAAAGCTAGATTGATAGCTCGTGGTTTCAAAGAACACAAGGATATTGACTAAAACCTGATTTATAGTCCGGTTGTCAAATCATTAACAGTAAGGATAGTCATATCTTTAGCTGTAAATAGAAAATATATACTTAGTCAAATTGATGTGAAGAATGCGTTTCTTCAAAGAGATTGGTTTACTTTACTAGAAGAAAACAGACTTTTAGCGAGTTTGGGTTATTAAATGTCTTATTTTTTTGATTTGAAATGTCATAATTATAGTTACAGAAATTGAACATGGATTTAATTTAAATTAAAGAAAAAAATAAAGATATAATAAACAAAATTAAATATCTAACCGTTATTGAACCTAACCTTAAGACTTAACACTAATTTTTTTTAAAGTTAACTTTAATTAGTAGAATGTAAGAAAATAGAAAAAAAAATAACAGATCAGACGAAACAAAATATAGATCGATTCAATAATCAGAAAAATCTAAAAATTTCATATCAATAGAGACGACGTTCAGATCTATCCAACGATATGTATCATGGTATGATTAAAAAATCGTGACGATAATTCACCTCATGTGAGTGATTGTAGAATGTGACCTTAATATGGCTGAAAGGTATTTAATATTTCTCCAACATTAATTATTTAGTAAATTATAATATAAAAAACTATGTTTTGGAAATTAAATTAGTTATCTTTATTACATATGTTTAGATAAAATGGTAAAAGGTCTTTATTACAATAATATGCAGTTTTTAGTGCTCGATCAAGGCTTGGAAACCCTAATGGGTCGTTTTAGGCCATGAAACTCGAACGGCTACCTCGTCCTAATCGGTTCACAACTCAATCTTGGGCTTGGAGTACTATCAATACTCCCTCTTCCTCCCTGAGGAGTCATGTGCTTGTCTGATCCTTGAGCCTGACCGGTTTGCAACCCGATCTTGAATTGGGATTGGGGTACTGTTAGTGCTATTCCTTCCCTTCTCTATAATGCGGGTTCTTCCAGACATGATCTCAGTGGGAGTCTTATTTGATCAATGTTCTATAAGCCTATAATGTCTTCTCTGCTATTCTCGATGAGCTTTTGCACGAGAATTGGTGCATCAACAACCTTCTTGGTCCGAGTATATGATCCCGCAAGAAGATGAAGATTGATCCCTTTCCATGACCGATAGTCACCGTCTAAACTCCTTATTGATACCTTTGTTCCTCTGGTTGTGGCTCCTCGCTCAGTCGCTCCCTAGCGAACTACGATGTCTCAACATCCAAACAGCTTTGGGGCGCTTGCTATATATATCTACCTCCTCTTCAGAGCCATCACAATCGTCGCCATTGGGTGCTCCGTGCGTTTCTTCCTCCCTTGATCTCAAGTGTGTGAGATAGTTCAAAGAGTTTCCTAACCTCTTATTCTACAAAACCGTGTGTTCTAATTATTATGAGGTGGATTGTTTCAATATAACATTTAAGAGATTTATAAGTTGAACCATAAAACTTATAGTTCATTTTAAGAGATTTATATTTCACCAACTCTATAAATAGAGACTTGGCTATGCATTTGAATTCAACACAAACACACACGATTCCAAACTCTCCAAGCTTCCAAAGAGATCTCTTCCAATTCCTGGTGAATCTCCGAGAGTGCTTTTAGCCAAGTGTGTTCTTCGCAAGTATTCATCTCCTTGCCTGAGTGGTGTTGCTTAATCTTTTTCTTTAACCCTCCATCAAAGTGTGAGTTAGCGAATCTCCTCCCTCCACCACCAATTGTGTTCCAAGTGTTATGAGAAGGTTGTTTAAATACCAAAACTTGAGAGGCTTGTGAAGCTGAATAATAAAGCTTTTGTTTAATTTTATAGTGTTTTCTGACAAAACTCTTAGGTCGGACATACCTCTAAAGGTCCAAAGGTTTTCTAGAGTTTCCCTAATTAAACACTTTTAAGTGCAAGCCTACCTTGAAAGACTACTGAGGTTTTTAAAAGTAAAGGAATTACAGTGCTATAACCCCACTGTAAATCAGAATGTTATAAACTTATTTATAAAAACTGGTTTAATCATGGTTACAGGACCTAAGAGCAATTATCTATTTAAGAAACACTGTACAGATAAATGACCCAAGTCTAAGCACGATAAGTTGAAGTTAAAGATGCAAAAGTTTAAATAAAGGTTGTGCTCGTAATACAAAAGAAGCCTTGGGTAAATGTCGCAAATGTTTCAATAATGCAGTTGGGCCAACTCATGATGCTTAAGGATTTCTTAAACAAATCCTCAGGTATGAATTTTTCATTTAATACATTAAATTTTAAAAATACTTGGATCATAGACACGGGAGCTTCCAAACATATGACTGGAAGTATCCATTTATTTGATAAAACCCCAATAAGAGAACATGAACACTTTATCACCATACCAAGTGGTGAAAAATGTAAAGTAATCTCAACCAGAAATATAACAATATCTAAAGATATTGTACTTAAAAACGTTATACATTCCCCAATTTAAGGTTAACTTAATTTCAGTCAATAGATTGGCATCTGACTCAAATGTGAATGTCATTTTTGATAAAATTAAATGTCAATTTCAGGAAAGCAAATCAGGGAAAGTGATTGGGCAGGGTAGATGCCAAGGTGGACTCTACTTCTTGAAGCCACAATCTCCTGATTTTGCATACATAGCTATGGATTCTCAGATTTGGCATAGAAGGCTGGGGCACTTATCATCAGAGAAGATGAAGCTTCTAGCTAAGGATAATAAAATAGAATGCAAACCATTTGTAAAATCCAATTATAAACATGATTGTAATAAACCAGATAATGAATGTGTTTTTAAAAATAAACAAATAAATTCAGATTTTAATAAAGATTTTGATTCTATAAAAGAAACATGTCATATCTGTCCAATTGCAAAACAAGCTAAATTAAAATTCAAAAATAGCTTGTCAAAATCAAAACATATGTTTGATCTAGTACATATAGACATTTGGGGAAAATTCCCAATAACCACACATGATGATTATTCTTTTTTTTCTAACTATAGTTGAGGATCTAAGTAGGATGATTTGGATTTTTTTAATTAAAACCAAAGACATGGTTTTAGAATGCACGTCAAGATTCATAATAAGAGTAAAGAATTTCTTCAACAAAAATATAAAAACAATAAGAAGTGATAATGGAGGAGAATTTAATTCAATTAAATTCAAGATATTGTTAGACAAACATGGGATAATTCATCAATATTCCTGTCCATATACCCCCCAACAGAATGCCATTGTTGAAAGAAAACACAAGCATCTGTTGGAGGTAGCCAGAGCACTGCATTTTCAAAGTGCAGTACCTTTAAAATATTGGGGGAGTGTGTTTTAACAACTGCCCATATAATCAATAGGATACCTTCAAAGGTTTTAAAAAACAAAACTCCTTATGAGATACTATATAAACAAACGCATGTTATAACAATCTTAAAACATTTGGTTGTTTATGTTATGCAATTACAAATAAAAGAGAACATAAATTTTCACCAAGAACATTTAAAAGTGTTTTTATAGGATATCCATCTAACACAAAAGGATATCTCATATTAGACTTAGAAAATATGGATTTTCATATTTCAAGAAACATAACATTTAGGGAAAATATTTTTCCTTTAAAAACCTCAATTGAAAGTATAAAAGATAATGAAAAACCATTACAAGAATTATATAATCAAATCATTCATCATCACAATGAACATGAAGAAAACAATAAAACAAAATCTGGAAATTCAGATTCAAATAATATAAACAGCATAATGCAATCTGAAACCAGTAACAAAAATAAAATTCCAGCCGTCATACCCGGAAGAAACAAAATAGGAACAAATATAGAATCATTGGATATACCTGCAGATAACCAGGCTGATGAAACAACTAGCTCCTGTGATAAAAACCTGTATGAAAATAAATTATTAGAAACAAATGAAAATACTCAAACAGCAATAAACCATTTATAAAAAATGCCATTGGATAAACAAAACAAATACCCAGGGCATCTCATCCATTCAGAACAAGAGCAAAACTGCTCAGAAGAAGAACAAAACTGCTCAGAAGAAGAACAAAACTGCTCAGAACAAGAGCAAAATTCAGATACACCTCAGAACCAGGTTACTGAACAAAGCAAAAGAAGAAAAATAATTTTAAACAGGCAATTAATTGGTGGAGAACCAATTGATTCAGGTACTAAACAGGATAGTATAAATGAAAATCCTAAAAATAGACAATCAATTGGCTCAAATCAAGAACCAATTGATTCAGAACAAGAACAAAGACAACCCTGGACAGGGATGTCTAAATAAAATAACTAAAAGTAAAACTCTGAATAAACAATCATCTCATTCAGAAAGCACATCAGATCAAAACCAAAATAAAACAGAATCTACTGAAAATAATTCTTCACAACAAACAAGCCATAAAATAAGTTTGTATGGAAGAAAAATAACTAAACCAAAATATTTTCAATATTTTATTCTAGAAAATAAAGGAAAAATAAAACAAAATACCCAATAAGCAATCATGTCTCATACAATAAAATAAATGAACACCATAAACAATTTTTAAAACAAATAACAGTTAATTATGAACCATGTTCATACAATGAAACTTCAAATGACCCAAAGTGGATTGAAGCTATGCAAAATGAAATGAGAACTTTAAAAGAGAATAACACATGGACTCTTACAAATCTCCCTAAAAACAGAAAATCCATTGGCTCAAAATGGATCTATAAAATTAAATATAAACCAGATGGCCAAGTAGAAAGGTATAAAACAAGACTTGTTGCCAAAGGTTTTACACAAAAGGAAGGTTTCGATTTTTTTTGAAACTTTTGCACCTGTAGTTAAAATGGTAACTATAAAAACCATAATATCAGTTGCTTCCATCAAAGGATGGAACTTGTATCAATTGGATGTGAACAATGCTTTTTTGCATAGTGATTTACATGAAGAGGTTTATTTGAAACCCCCACAAGGCTTACTTGAAAAAAAAGATAAAAGGGTGTGTAAGCTAAATAAGTCATTATATGGCTTAAAACAAGCTTCAAGCTTGAAATATTGAACATATACTCCAACGTTTGAAAGGGGAGTAAAGGAATTACAGTGCTATAACCCCACTGTAAATCAAAATGTTATAAACTTATTTATAAAAACTAGTTTAATCATGGTTACAGGACCTAAGAGCAATTATCTGTTTAAGAAACACTGTACAGATAAATGACCCAAGTCTAAGCACGAGAAGTTGAGGTTAAAGATGCAAAAGCTTAAATAAAGGTTGTGCTCGTAATATCAAAGAAGCCTTGGGTAAATGTCGCAAATGTTTCAATAATGCAGTTGGACCGACGTTGGAAATGGGCTACGGACCAGACCAAATAATACTAATATTGTTATAGTATTATCAATATAGTTATAAGATAATTTTGTTGTAATAACGGTAATTAGTCCAACATTATAAATAAGACACTGTAAACCAATGATTAACATCAATGAGATAGATACACTGTTAATTCAATTAATCACTCTCCAACGGATTCTAGGGCAGCCGTTAGTTCGAAGAACCCTAGAATCCGCCCCCTTTCTTCCCACATTGCTGCGCTACGAATTGAGCGGCTCTCCGGCTCAATTCACTTCAGTCAGGCACTCGCTAACACCGGCGGTCATCCGTCTACAGATTTAACAAAAAGTTTCCTGAAATACTCTAAGTTTTAAATCTATTCTAAACAGATTTGTGATTCGTAAGCGTGGTAGCCAAAAACTTACAAAAGGTTTGTTGTACACCTGTACACGGTTACACTAATTATAAAATAAAACACCCGCGATGATAAAATTTATATAATTCATCTTCGAGAGTAAAAAAAAATTGAACAAATGGTTGCTTTCTTAATGGAGTGTTGGGGTCTGGATTTGTATGAAAGGCAAAAATGTGGGTATATGTGAATGATTCTCCTACCCCTACCTAATTAAGAAAAAGAAAACTCATAAAATGCAAAATCACCATAATTTTTTATCCACCTCACCTGAATTCTAAGCGTATAAATAAAATCCCCCAATCCACCGACAATGTTTTCTGTTTGTTTCATCTACCGGCGGCGGGAGCAAAACAGAAACCCTAAAAAATGGTGAAAGGAAGACAAGGTGAGTGCGTCCGCCTGTACGTCCGTGGCACTATTCTCGGATACAAGAGGTAAGAAAGTTAGAAAAACACTCTGACTGCATTTGAATCAAGCACGATCGGGTTTCGATTTTTCTTTCTAGGTCAAAATCGAACCAGTACGAGCATACTTCGTTGGTCCAGATCGAAGGAGTAAATACGAAGGAAGAGGTTTCGTGGTACTGTGGGAAGAGAATGGCGTATATCTACAAAGCCAAGACGAAGAAGGACGGATCGCTTTACAGATGCATCTGGGGAAAAGTCACTAGATCTCATGGAAATACCGGCATCGTCAGGGCTAAGTTCAGGAGGAACCTCCCTTCAAGATCCATGGTAAAAAGAATTTCAATTTTACGATATCCGTAAACTCCGTTTATTTACTTTATTTTTTTTGAATCAGGGAGACAAAGTGAGAGTGTTCATGTACCCAAGCAGCATCTGATGATTTAGTTGGAAGAATGGAATTCCGGGATTGTTTTTTTTTCTTCTTCTAGTTTATTGTGTTTTCAAATTCTTCTTTTCAAAATCAAAATCAAATTGATCTTATCATCCTAATCCATTTGTTTCTCTAACCAAATTGATTTACCTATCCATCGTTTTCAATTCTTGATTTTGGATATTCTTATATTTTCTTGTTAGATTAAGCCATCATCTCCCAATCATTATTTATTGCTTTTTTAAGTTTGTCTATCTCGAATTCATGTAAATTTTGAAACATTATCTGAGTTTTCAGACATTATTAAGATTGAAATGAATGATGGTGATTTAATTATTTCATTATCATTTATGTTTTTACCATTACCCTAAACTTCTCAAGTATAATAAAATTAATCAATACCGATAATTTAATAGTTGATGTGATTTTGGTCACAGAATTTGAGTTTTAGTATTTTAATTTTTATCTGCTTATCAACAAATTAATGTTTAATGTTCATTTACAATTGAAAGGTACCATCCTTATCATCAAAAAAACAAAAAAAAGAAAAAGAAAAAGAAAAAAGAAAGAGCTTAGCCATTAGATTAAGGATTTATGGTTAAGACTTAAGATTCAAATGTTTCTAGACATGATTTTTTTTTCAAAAAAAAAAAAATCTTTCAAAGGGTAGTATGTAATTTATCTACTTTGTCAATTGTTATTTAATTGTCAATTCTGTATATAATACTTTTCAATACCGGTGACGGTCGTTCCACCCACAACCAAAACCTCCACTCCACGGTCGTCTCTCTCTACTTCCGTCAATTCCGATCCTGTGCTGTTTCTTCGCAATGGGGTCGGGGAACTCCAAGTCCATCTCTTCTGATGGAACCGGTGAAGGAGGATATAGTAGCGGTGGAGGCGGCGGGCAGTTGTATGTTTCGGTCAAGCTGGAGAGTTTCAATCTCAAACCCCTCCTCGTTCCTCATGTTTATGGCTCCGTTCCTGTTATTGGTTCTTGGGAGTCCTCACAGGCTGTAAGTGCGCTACTGATCATCGATTTTTTTCTCTCTCCCTTTCTATTTTCTTTAATTTACCACGCTTTGATCGTTTTTTTTATTTACTTTATGTTTCTTGTAATAGCTTGCGATGAAACGAGAATCGAATTCCACTTGGGAACTCTCCTTCGTCCTTCCTGAGAATCACGGTACACACTCTCTCTCTCTATTTCTATCCTCACTTTGTTTTTGGTTTGGTTGTTTATTTATTTTGCTATGGAATTTGATCGAATTTGTGTAGAAACACTGGATTTCAAGTTCCTGTTGAAGTCAAAGAATGAGAATGATCCATTTGTAGTGGAAGAGGGGGCTTGCCGGTTGCTTGAGAGAGGGAAGTTGGAAGAAGAGTCTAGGATTGCTCTGTTCAGGATGAATGAGGAAGTTTTAGAATACAGGGTCGTTATTAGTGCTGTTAAAATCTCTCCATTTGATCTCGCGATCAGTTGGAGAACCTTTCAAGATAATTTAAAGCCTTCTACTACCAGAAGGATTCCTGATGTCAGCATTGACAGTGCGCCAGATATGGAAACTGTGGTCTGTATGATCATTCATTCATTCATTCGTTCATTCATTCATTCATTCATTCATTCATTCATTCATCAATCCATCCATTTTGTCCTGTCTTTTGTGTTGTTTTGTTGGGTTTTTAATAAGATCTTAATTCTTATTACAATTTTTACAATTATTAATAGAATGGATCTGCAGCAATGTTGGATTTTGATCTTGAACAATATGAAGTCCCCACTCCACCTTCTGTCATTTCTAGTGTTACTTACCCTGCTCAATTAACAGAAACACCAAGTTCGTTGGCTTCTCAAACTGAATTATCAGAGATTGTCCCACATGTATCAAATGACGCTTCTATGGTTTCCACTGGCCGTTATACCACGCGTAATATTTTTTTACTTTTCCATTTTTTTCTGACATCTTACAATATTTGAGAATGACATCTATAGACAGGAGACCTCATTTGTCTCATAGAATCCAAAATCTCAATTCTTTTTATTTTGTTCCCAGGAATGATAAATATTCCTTTATGTTTTGTTATGTAGAACATAGCATAGATGAAATGGCTCCATATTCTTCAACAGAAGTTTTTAATTCAAAAAAACTTGGAACAATTTCATCATCACCATTTCAGTTTGATAGAGGCCTCCTCTATGTTGATAGAGGTGTGGGATCCCCAATGCTTTCTAGATCAGCCAGTGAAAGCACAGTTTCAAATATGATTAGACTGGATTCAAAATCAAAGGTTTGGATATATCGGTTAATTTATTTTGTTATTTTTTACTTAAAATCTGATTTTTTTATATTCTATTTTCCTTTGTTTTCTTTCATTCATTTTATAGAAAGCCATGCCTGCAGCTTCTGGAGCCGTTGCAGCTGGAGCCATTGCTGACAGAATGATTGGACCAAAAGAGAATCAAAAATTGGCAATTGTAATGGTAAAATTGAACACACCAATTTTAGCAAAAATTCCATACCTTATAATTATTCAATATTACAGACTTACAGTGCCTAGTGTGTCTAGGGAGAATGTTTATTTTTTTACATGAGATAGTTGGCATTATGTCCTGCTAGCTGCTACTTTCTTTATATACCATATTGTTAATAAAAAATGCATATTTAGTAAAACATTGTGAATTTATGATGATATGATATATAATAATAAACATCAGTGTGTGTGATACTATGATCTAGGTTGGATTGCCAGCTCGTGGCAAAACATTCACTGCAACAAAACTTACAAGGTATCTTCGATGGCTAGGGCATGCAACTAAACATTTTAACATCGGAAAGGTGAATAACTTGTAGTACAGGAATAGTTGATTTTTGTTTGGCACTTTTTGGTAATGTTTAAGTCTAATAAGTTTCTTTTACTTTTCTTTGCAAATTGGAAAATAGTATCGCCGCCTCAAGCATGGGGCAAATCAGGTACACATATGTTAGATTTCTATTGTGGAACGACAACAGTCATGCATTTTTTCATAGTAGACATTGAACATTTCCAATTTCTGCAATTTTGGGGGAATATTCAGCTGCAATTGAAAAGTGTTTTTTTTAAGAAAAAGTTCTATTAATTAAAACGAGGGCAGTGGCCTAAATTACATATCGACACTTTCGTCTTTTCTATTTAGCTATAGTACGTAGTGCTCTAATAACTAAGTACATCGCCTGAAGATGTTGGTCTCCCGTACTTGTATAGTAGCCTTCTCTAATTGTGTGCAACAGTTCTTCTTGTAGATTAGTTGATCTTAGATCTGATTATCTGAAGGAGGGGTTACTGTCTTTTACTATCTCAGAGTGGTGATACAGTATCCCAAACTTGGTCACGACACCAACAATCAAAGATTCAGATAGCCCAGAATGGATGAAAACACCCGTATAGGTTATGGGAGGCTCCAAGTCGACTTATGGGGAGGTCGACTTTGCCCAGGTCGATTTTTCCAGAGGTCGACCCCAGGAAGTCGAACAGGAAAAATCGACCCCTAAGAAAGTCGACCCCAGAAAGTCGAATTGGAATCAGATCTGAGCGGTTAGGCGGTTGCGGTTACGACCCTAATGACCAGATTACCCCTGTAAGAGGTCCTATAAATAGAGGGTCACTTCCATTCATTCGGACAGGTTGTATTCCAGAGAGAAATTCCAGCAGAGCCTGAGCAACTGAAGAGTTCGAGCTGATTTTCTTGTGGAGTTTCCGGCTCGACGCTTCGAACTGATCGGGTTCCACCCTCATTACAGAGAATAGAGCTTCAGGAAGCCTTGCACATGTGCAACTAAATGTTTTTAACTACATATATGTGTCTATGAAGAAACATGTAAAAAACTCAAAATGAGACTCACTTTAATTTGGTGAATACTGAATAGTGATAATCTGGCTTTTGAACTATTCATGAAAACATTGTTATTTGTGAACTGTGTGCAGAACACATAATTAAGTGAAATAACAGGTTAAAATACATGTACAATAGTTCAAAAATAAGGTTCTCACAAATTTAAGGTGAGATATATTATTATTACATATTTTTGGGTGCATCTGCATAAAATGTGATGGTAGAAACTATAAAAGGGAGAATAGTATGTTTAATGGATAATATAAATTATAAAATGTTAAATTGTTTGTCTTTATCAAAGAGGACATTAACACAAAATTGAAAAATAAATTTGAAATTTTCATTATAAAGTATGGAAAAATTGAAGATGGGGTGTATAATTGATAAAAAAAACATACTTCAAGAATAGAAAGTGTTAATGTGATGACTTTTCATTTTTAAAAGTTTGTATGTATTTGTTTGCAAATTATAATTATATACATTATTTCTGGGATGTTGTTTAGCTCTTACACTATACTTTTATTTCATTGCTAATAAATACTCTATTAATCTAGCCAGCGGACTTTTTTCGAGCTGATAACCCTGAAGGAATTGAGGCACGGAATGAGGTGAAAACCATATTTGATTTTGATAAATTTACCCTGTTTTTACGTTCGTTAGATAGTAGATTAGATTTATACTAAACTAATCAGGGCACTGCCCTTCATTTTTATTAATGAAAATTTTCAATTGGATAAAAAAACCCACATTTACTGTGCATATTGTCATATCCACATATTGCATAAAAATGCCTGAAATGTGGGAATTTACTATTTCTATAACATGTCTGTAATTGTGAAACACGAAACACTCATCAGTTTGATGTAGTTTTTTAAATTTTCTTCAGAGTGTAGAAGGTTTCTTTCCTTATGACAGTTTAATTTATCAAATGTCACCAGGTAGCGAAATTAGCTATGGAAGATATGCTGTCATGGATGCAAGAAGGTGGTCAGGTAAATCAGTTTCATCCTTTTGCAGACATGGTTAATTGTTTGTCTTATTTTCAAGTTGAAACTTCCCTAGGTTGGTGTATTTGATGCTACAAACAGTAGCCGAAAACGAAGAAACATGCTTATGAAAATGGGTGAAGGAAAATGCAAGGTACTTCAATAAGCATTTCATAAACAAAAATGAAAGATTGTTAAAGATAGTTTGCAAAATGTTAGGAGTGTGTTTTGAAATAAAAGGTTTTCAATTTTCATCTGGTAGATAATATTTCTGGAGACACTATGCAATGATGAAAGTATACTTGAACGAAATATTCTTCTTAAAATCCAACAAAGTCCTGATTATGCGGAACAGTGAGTTGCTTGCTAATGCCTTGCGTTGTGTTTATGCATTTTCTGTAGTGAATTTCTTTCCTCATAAGTTTAGATTAACAAAAATATCGACGCTTCCGCAGAGAAAATACTCAAGCTGCATTGCAGGACTTTAAATCACGTCTGGCCAATTATGAGAAGGTCCTTTGAAATAGATTTGGTTTTATTACTATCCATATTGTTTTTCTAGCAAGAAACTTTATTTATTTTAAATTGGATACTCTTTTAATAGGCCTATGAACCAGTTGAAGAGGGTTCATACATCAAGATGATTGATATGGTCAGTGGACATGGTGGGCAGATACAAGTGAGTCTTTTTTTATATTTTTCTTTGATTAGGCATTCATTTTTCAGAATGTTTATATCACGAAACCAGTTATTTTATTTTAAACTATGGATGGGATTTTCAATTACAAGTGATCAGACTATAAACCAAGATATATGTACACATATTCAATATTGACAAGTTCTAAATCCTCAGAAGAAATATGGGATATGTCTGAAGAAAAATCTAGGATCAGTACATTATGTTTTTGTGGTTTTCTTTTTCCACTATTGGAAGCACAGACAAATATCAACTATATTTGGATTTATAAGTTGATTATAGTAGTTATATAAAGTGGACTCTAGTCAACTGAATTTAATACATATAGTATTTATTCTCCTTGTGAGCCAACTGAATATTGTTCTTTTCATCATCTTTTAGTATCTGTGGAGTATATATATTTTGCCTACTTACAGAGTTTAAAGGTTTGTAGCTAACAAACTATAAAGTGCTAAACACAGAGCATTAATAAAATCCAATCATATTATTCCAAAGAAGCAAAACCATACTTCCACAAACCAACAGTTTATGTGGTTTCTTAATAGATTAACAATGATGAATTTTTTTTTGCTTCAAAAAAAAATGATGATTTTTTTTGATAATGGAGGATACTTTTCTTAGTTTTCTATTTAATGTAAAAATATCTACCTTCGGATGATATACGAAAAATATATCATCAGATAACTCGTAGTGGGAATATACAGTGTGGCGTTTGAACCTTGGACCCTTAGAAACTATAATAGTGACTTTGACCAGTTAAACTTTAATTTGTTTGCTTTTTCAATCTGCAATTATTATGGCATCTCAATTTAAATGCCATCATGCAAACAGCAGTTTTATCTATTGCAAAAACATATTAAATTGTTAACTGATAATGCAAAAACACTAGTAGGAAGTAGCCCTACATTTGAATAAACCTTTCATAAATTATATTTTATTTCTAAGAAATTCCTTCTTCAATTCCCACACGCCACACGGGCAATGTCGCAATCAAGGTTTCCTATGCTTTCATGCGATGACTAAATAAGCATATAATTTTTTTTGAACACTCTAAATATAAGTATATAAGCATATAAGTATATGCATGCATATACGCTCACATACGTAAATATGCGACCTGTTATATTTACATGTATTTTTTTAAATTACCACTAATATTTCCATAATAATATGAATAATATGATATAGCATAAAGTTTCCAATCAATTTTAAAAGTCTTAAAGTCTAAATAGTAAATAGAAATAGCATAACAAAGTCTAAAACTCTAAATAGCAATAGTCTAAGGAGCTTGCTCAACATCCTCTTCAACTTCAGCTCCTCTCTTACTCCTTGTTGATGGCCTAATAGGTTCATTGATACCCATAGCTAGTTCAATAGACGCCTAAGTTAAACCTTCTTCACCATAAACAAATTCATTTGAAGGACCGTCTTCACCGGTCATCCATTCACTACTCCAATTCAAATCGTCAATGGCAATGAGGTCGAAGTCGTTTGAAAGGTGTGGTCTTCGGACATTTGATGTAATTTTTATCACCACCAATTGACCTTTCATTCGACCGATTCCACTGGTTGAAATCCAATGACACAATAAACATTAGAGTCACTCTTTTTCAACAGAATGGAATATTTCTATGCTGGATCGCTTGACTTAGGTCGTAGTTTGGTGTCATTCTTCTCCTCCTCAGTGGTTTTAAAAGGTTGATTTTCTCCAATAACTTGATGTCCATCATCTTGTTCATCTTGCTAAATTTCCTCATCTTGCTGGATTTCTTCATCAAGCTAGAATTCTTCATCAACATGTGGCTCTTCATTGGCATCGACTTCATCGTTGTAGTACATCTCATCATTCTCTTGGTATAAGTCATCATCATAAGTTATCGTTGGAGAATTCTGATTGGATAAATTGATAAAAAATCAGGATGGAAAAGGATAAAAAATAAGAATGGAAAAGGATAAAAAAAGAATGGAGAAAAACTGAAAAAACAGAAATGGAGGAGACTGAAATGTTGACTGAAATGGAGAATGAAATGTTTTAAAAAATCAAACTGAATGGAGACTGAAATGTCTTAAAAGAATAAGGTAGAAACGTGTACAAAAATCAGAATGGATTGGAGAATGAAATGGAGGAGAATGGAGACTGAAAACCGTGGAAGGATGAGAGAAGAGAACTTACAAACCGGTGGAGAACGTCTGGATGCGGGGGCAGCAGCAAGGGGGACGGCAGTATGTGTGTGAAATTTGGGAGTAAAAAAACCGTATGCGTTTTTTACTCCCAAAATACTTAAATACCCCTTTTTAATTATTTTATGTGGGCAAAACCCGTTGACCCGATACAGACCCGCCTAACGCATGCATCAGTCATGCGGGGGTCTGGAAAAACGCATGGTCATTTATGCGCTGCATAAACGTCACATGGGAAACCTTGGTCGCAATGCTAGTCAATACATTTTAATTCTTTTTTCCTTTTTTTTATAATATCTAGTCATTTCCCAATTCCCACAAGTAGTGTATTTTTGGGAAATGGTAATTTTTTCATAAAATCAAAAGCCAGTGAAAATCAGCATCAATGGTTAAAATTTGCAAACTATGGAAACAATTTTTTTTTTTTTTTTGAGAAATTAAAACTTTCATTACTGAAAAAGAGGTTGGGCATAGCCCAAGATTACAGAATAATATAGGGAAATGCAAGTACAGTAAATGTAAAAACATTGTCTATCTCTTATGCAGCTATAACCCTGACTAACTGGCCAAGGATTGAAGCCTCAAGAGGTTGGACTCCCATGAGCGTATAGCTTGTATTTCAATTTGTGAAAGATTGTGCTTCTTATAGGATGTAGAATCATACGTAATGCTCACATCCTTTATAATTTCTCTGCTGACAATTTCTGGGGGTTTTAGGGTGTATGGAAACCAAATTGCAAGCTAGCTTGTTAGATAAGAAAATAAATAGCACTATCGAACATCTGTTTTGAACTCTGTTCCCATTTCCCATAGTTTAAAAAACATGAGTTTTAAGCTCCAAAGCTCATTCAAGGATGCGCTTTTGCAATATGATTTTTGTTCTCTTCTTATTTTGACTATTTGTCAGTTTCTGGCTTGTTTCTGACTAGTTTCCATCATTTAAATTTCCAGAAATTCTTCATCCGTCCATTGTTTAATGAATATTTAGTACTCTTCATTTTTATTATTTTCTATTTTAGTACTCTATGTTTCCATATTTTAACTATATCGATTCAAAATCTCTCTGCCCTTGTAGAGCATAAAAATTCTCATAGCATAAAAGTTCAATTTCAAAATATTTTTAGCTTTAAAGCATTTTAAACGTTGCGCTATGCGCACTTCCCTGAGCCCAGATCACATTTTCCTATTAATATTTAGAATTCAGTCTTGCCAAGGAACCAAGGAATTAGGAAGACCATTTCACTATAGCCTATGATTTCCTGATATCTTGCTGGGCTGAAAATAACCCTATCTAGCATCACTGTTAATTCTGTTTTTGACAACAACACACTCTGGGTCCTCATCTTTCCTTGAAAATGTGCTAGATTGTGAGCTTCGGCTTCCACAGGCAACAGAAACTAATGAAGAGCCCAGCAAGTTGTGCATATTTTGAATTTTATCAATCTCATTTTTCTTCATTTTTATTTTATATTATTCAATGCATTTGATATTTTATAATGGACCGTGATCCAGGTAAATAACATCAGCGGATATCTTCCAGGAAGAATTGTGTTCTTTCTGGTATGTTCTACGTGACAAATTAATATTGTTCTACTTTCAAATGATTAGTGAAATACAATATTTTCTTTTGAAATAAAATATATTCTATGTAGAATATTTCTATAATTTGATAAATTATCGTGTGCACTGGTGCAGGTTAATACCCATCTTACACCTCGCCCTATCCTTCTCACCCGACATGGGGAAAGTAGAGACAATGTTAGAGGAAGAATAGGAGGAGATCCAGCTTTAAGGTCGGAGACAGTCCATATTTGTAGTCTGTACTTTTCATTTTTAACTTGAAATATGAAGTATTCTTTTTTTGTGGCTACATATAAGGAAAACTTTATCAATAATGGAAAATTAGTAAATCAGGCTATCTTATTTAAACTGATAAAATACACCAATTTATTGTTTGAACAGTGAAAAGGGAGAACTTTATGCAAAGAAACTTGCCAATTTTCTTGAGAAGCGATTACAAGCAGAAAGAACAGCTTCTGTAAGTTTTGAACTTCGCATGTAATGATTTTTTTTTCTTTTTCTTTTTAAATAAATTTGGCATTTTGTGAGTTTGGCTTTCTTATATCCTAGATATGGACTAGCACTCTTCAAAGAACTGTATTAACTGCAGGCCCAGTTATTGGAATTCCAAAGGTTTTTATTGACAATTTTGATTTTAATGCATTGAATTGCTGGGGGTATTTCAAGAGTCAAGATTGTATATTATTGTCACTTCTATAGATACAATGGCGTGCTCTTGATGAGATTAATGCCGGAGTATGTGAAGGAATGACCTATGAAGAAATAAATAAAAACATGCCTGAAGAATACGCGTGAGTTTCTGAGTTATTTTTTTCCATATCACACTCATTATTTACATACAACCGATAACTGGTTTACTTGCTCACTCATGAATTATGAAATCAAACTAAAATTATGTTTTTCATTTTTCAAGAATGTTCTCTCGAACATTTGCATTTTCTATCTACCTTTAGAATGTCAGCAAAAAAATAATAATTAACCAGGTCTCATTTTGTAGATCACGCAAGAGTGACAAGTTGAGTTATCGATATCCTCGTGGGGAATCATACCTTGATGTTATTCAAAGGTTCATTTCTTACTTTCCTTGATGATATTATTTTGGTAATCCTTCCCACATCCTGAGTTCATAGTTGTTTACCATGATGTTATTTCTATAGATTAGAACCAGTAATGATCGAGCTTGAACGACAACGTGCACCTCTTGTAGTGATTTCTCATCAGGTCATTTATCAATCCTAAATATTTTTATTCAGTTCTTTTTCATCTTTTATCTATCTCATAAGTTGTTTTATCAATGTTTGCATAGGCTGTTTTGCGTGCTTTATATGGTTACTTTGCCGACAAGCCTTTGGAAGAAATTCCTTACATCGATGTACACACAAAGGACACATTTTTAGCATTTTGTTATCTTTTTCCATCGTATTTACTCATTGTGTATTTTCAGGTGCCATTACATACCATCATCGAAATTCAAATGGGGGTTTCTGGGGTTCAAGAGAAAAGATACAAATTAATGGATTGAAAAAATTGGTTGGCAAAAAAATGTACTTCTTCTCAATATTACTTTATTTATTTAGATAAATCGTGTTCAATTCTTATTCCTATGTTTATTATTTACATTTCACACTGAAAGAAGATTATTAGCTCAATTTATTTCATATCTCATCATCAAACGTGAATTTTATCCTTTAACGCTGCGTGTTGTTAACTTTGTATTAATTTTTGCAGATTATGAAAGTTGAAGATTCTCTGCCATCATAATTATTGCATGTATTTATATCACCCAAGGGATTGACTCAGCTGATTTATGTGCTATCAAAATTCACGAGGTTTAGAGTTTCCCTAAACTATGTCCTCATTTCAAATTTACAGATTGATATAAAAGTATATCATCAAATAATTTTACATTTTGGTGTAGGAGGGAGGGTCTCACTTTTTGTCTTTTTTGTTAAAAACAATGTTAATTTGTATTGCTGAACTTGTGTATTGTGTGTAGATAATATAATGAAGTTTTGATTTATGAAATTCTTGTTTTCTTTATCATAGTTCTGAGACTTTTCATTATCTTTTTTCAAATTTACAGATTGATATAAAAGTATATCATCAAATAATTTTACATTTTGATGTAGGAGAGTAGGAGACTAAGGAGAGTCTCACTTTTGGTCTTTTTTTGTTAAAAACAATGTTAATTTTATTGCTGAACTTGTGTATTGTGTGTAGATAATATACTGAAGTTTTGATTTATGAAATTCTTGTTTTCTTTATCATAGTTCTGAGACTTTTCATTATCTTTTTTTGTGTTATAATTAAGGTTGAATCTTGCAGAGTTGTAGATATCTCATTATCAAAACAAGTGTGTAATTAGTAATTATCAATCAATACAAATTAGATTTTGCAGAAACAAGAACAAAATTCATTGAAGTAAGCAAACAAAAAGAAATAAGTTTCACCATTAAGGTGTTCAATTTTACAAAAAAAACAGTACCCACAGTTGATCAACAGAGCAACGTCACAGCTTCGACACATTCAAACTCTGTTAGGACACCACAAAGATTTAGATTTTACATACAACCAATGGAATATAAATGAACAAAAAATAATTATTATCTTAAAATCATTACCAAGATGTGTGGAGACTAAAGATCAATCGATCACGATTTCCGCCGTGTTATATTTTTCCTTTTTGAATAATTTGGATGTCGGATGCTTGCTGATGAATTCACTGCATTGAATTGCATTGGAGCTCTTATTTCTCCTTGAGTAGGAACTGATGGAAACTGTCTGTTGTTTGTTCCTGGAATTCCAAATGGTGTCTGACCTAAATTAACTTGCATTTGTCCCATGGGGCCAACTGGAGAATTAAAAGGTTGAGCTTGGTTTCCACCAAAATTATAGAGAGGGGGCTGATTAGATGAAATGCCCAGTTGTGGTAACATAACTCCACCGGGAAAATTAGAAAAAAAAGGCTGCTGATCTATCAGTGGATGGAATTGGGGCCCTATATTCTGTTGACCAATCATTTGCTGGAATGGGATTCCCATATTCTGCAGATTTTGTGCTGCTATTCCAGTTGACCACAGAGCAGGTTGCATCTGAAACATCTGTTGCTGTTGACATCCAACATAAGAACCAGATTGTGGCATTACAGGGACCATTGGTTGACCATTTCCAAAAGCAAATGTCGATCCAAATGGCAATACAGATCCACCAGAACCAAAGTTACAAGTGCCTGGTGGTGTCTCTGACTGTCCTAAAACAGACCCAGAAGGTTGTCCCTGAATTGTTGTGCTCAGCTGATGAGGTGGTGGCACTCCAGATGACCATGAAGTAGTATGTTGCTGTTGAGCTAAGTTCCATGGTTGTCCTCCTACGAAGGAATTGGATTGCGTTGAATGTGGTATGATTGGTGATGCATTTGCAAAATGTAAGGATGGTTGAAAAGAAGACACAGATCCCATAGAACCAACGTTCTCAATTCCCGGTGATATTGCCTGTTTCGAGGCACGATGGCCAGTTTCTCTGCTGCTGTTTGCATTACGAGGAAGGGAACTTTTATGCTTCTCATTTTTTAGAAATCCAGGTTTCTTTGCCTGGGGTTTATTGTTATTTCGTATTCCTCTCTTTGCCTGCCGTTGCAATCTATTATACTCAGCCTCCTTCTCATCATCGGAGAATTCCATCTCATTATAGAGCTCTTCATCGTTATCTCCAGATGCATCATACCCTTTGTCATATAAAGTTTTCACATCAATAATGCTTTCAGAAAATTCAAGAACAAAAGATATTGCTGTTCCTTCATGGATGCCAAGAGGGATATCTTTTTCAGAGTTGTACCTGACGGTATAATAAGGATTTTTTACAGGTCCAAATACTTCATCCACCAACCCAAGCACAGATCTAGTTTCCGTTATCCACAAAATAGTTCCCTCAACAAGGGGACTGTGTTTCTCAAGACCATTAACAACCACACTCTTATCTACCACCTGCCAAAAAAAGTAATCAAAATCAAAATATTGGAAACACCCACTGATCTGCACAACTAAGAAATTAAAGAATCATTAACTTAAGATTTTGTATATATATAAAGTTGTTCCAAACTTACAGCTAAAACTACACCGATTGGTGATAATTGATGATGGGGTTGCAAAATAACATCCACTCGTGGAACCGTGGGAAGAGTCTGGAACATAAAACACGGATCAAACACAACAGGTCAATAGCCTAAACATTACAAAGTAAAAATATGAAAAAATTATAAAAAAAATCAGTTGGATAAATAGGCATAAATTGTAACACTGCACATAGAAAACTTAATCACAAAAATGTGAAATAATTGACAAGAAAATCAGTTGTATGCATGTATGCGAATTCCTTACATGGACTTCATTTTTTGATTTGATGGGAGCTTCTTCTTCATGTTCATCGTCACTGCAGAAAGTAAACTCCTGGTTCTCGGAAATTGTTATCTCACCCTCTTCAACATCATATATTTCTTTCTTAATATGAAAGCCAATGTTTTCACTATCAGACTCTTCTTTCTCCTCAGTTCCAGAAGAAGAGGAAGAGGATGCACAATTCTGATCTGTATCGTCATTACCTATAGACTCGGATTGATGATTTCTCTGATTACCATCCATTGATACCATATTTGACTCTGTGGAAACATCAGTAATTTGTGATGGTTCTTGTTTTATCGTGGCGATAGGCTCTTCTTCATTCAAAGTCATGGTGGGAATGTGATTTAACACAGCATCAGAACTGTCAATGATTGTAGTCGTAATATGCTCTTCCCCATTCAAAATCTCAGTGGGACTGGTATCCAAGGCAGTGTCAGTGCATGTCTTAGAAGAATGATCTTCTGTATTAAACAAATTGGCGGGACTGGGATTTATGGCAACATTCACACACGTTGCAGGAGACAGAGCAGCATTAACTCCATGATCATCAACGAGTTCCTCCTGCAGTGGCCTGACAGCATCGTCAATGTCAATGGGAGAAAGAACAGAAGAACATAATGTAATAGGTAATTGATGAGAGTTTTCAAAATGGAGTATATCAAAATGGCAAGATAGGTATTCTTCAATAGTGGGGCTATTAGGTGAGACACCCACGTATGGTGATTCTATTCCTGTCTGGAAATCTCTCTCTGTTTCAGCATCATTTGAAGACTTTGAGTGATGGCTGTTTCCATTAATATCCCTTGATACCATATCCATCTGTATACCATAATCATTAGTGACAAAAAATCAAGATAGCAATTTTGAAATCCATGCTATCAAAAACAAAACAAAACAAAAACTGCAAGCAACCGCGGAAGGGCATGGCTAGTTTCTACAGAGATAGTAGAGAGGAACAAGAAGAAATAAGAGAGAAGAGGAGGAGGAGATACCTGCGGAGGCGAGGCGGAGAGAGTTTCGCCGAACCGGCTTCTTGATGAGATCGGCGGCAATAGTGAGAGGGGTCGAGGGTTTTATTTGAGGGGTTTGACTTTAGCTGGGGGTAAAATAAATTTTTTTTATAAGGTAATAGTGAAAATGTGCCCATAAATCCCGTAATCACTAAATTTCTCAAATATACCCAAAAATCTAAAATAGTAAATGTCAAATGATAAACCCTAAAATCTATATTCCTAAATCGATCATCTTATTCATCTACGTCACTACTACACCGACGGCTCCCCCAGTACCAGTCCTCCACCTCGGTCCTCGGCACCTCCACGCCTCCTTCTGCACCAGGCGAAAAGAAGCAGGCAATTCCGCCAGAAACCAGTTCGATGGGCAGAAAGGGCAGGTCAAATGATTTCCTCTTTCTCTGATTTATTCTCTGTTTTTTCAATTGATTTGGGAATTGGGCTTATTTAATTGACTTATACTGTTATACATTATATTTCTTTTTGATACCTCCGGACTATATATAATAGTCACATAATATATGATCGAAAAAATCTAAGTGGAAATGTACACATTGAGATTTGAACCTTGGACTTCAGAAACCTCAATAGTTACTGAGCAGTGAGCCAATCTTATTGTGTTATAGATTACATTTATGAAATTATGAACTAGTTGTATACTTGTATTATACAGTAATCTTGTATATGAAATTATGGGCTTATTTTTCTCTCTCTACAACTTGTATATGAATGAATTGGGTTGGTTATTCAATTGACTTATACTGAGGAGTTGAGTTTACGCATACAAAAGAACAAAAGATCAAATGGATCTGCTTAGAATGAAATGTTGATCAAAGAATAATATTTTTGCCTAAAGAATACCTTAGGGTATCTTAGGTCTTTCTAGCAGTTCTAAAATAAAAGCAATTAAAGCACACAAAAAAGTTAGGGTATCTTTAATTATAGGTTATGTTCAATACCTCTATAAGCTTTAAAGCTATCTCTTTTACGGATCAGTATTTTCAAAGTAGACTCACACGTAATTAAGAGTACACATACTATTATATAGAACTTTCAAATCTTTTCGAGTAGATTTGATAACCTAAAATCTTTACAGGTAGATTCAAGTATTCAACCTAAAAGTTTTACCATACTCATTCTTTAAAACCAAATAAATTTTTGAGGTTAAACTTTAAAACCTTTTGAAATCTCAGATAACCATCCTCTCTGACAGATTTTGATCAGATTTGAAAAAGAAAGAAAACAGTTGATATATGACTATATGAGAGATTTGTCTTTTTCCAACTCTAAAAGAGTTCTCACAACACTTTCACTCTGACAGAATTTGATGTTGACAGAATAAGTGTACATAGTGAGTCGATGAAGAAGCAGAGGGAGAGAAAAAGATGATTGCTGATTATCTCTTCTTGGAAACTGGAAATCTTTGGAAGCTAGAACTCGAAATATCTCTTGGTGGATCTTGAAAGTGAGTGAGTGATTGCTCAAAATGATTGTAAGGTGGATGAGAGAAATGAACAACCATGAGGGTCCTTTTATAGCCTTCATCTCTTTAAATGGATCTTTGAATCTTCATCCCTTGGATCTTGAATCAATGGTTGAGATCTTTGCTAGATGATGAAGATAACTTGAGGTGAAGCTTACTCATTAAGTTATCTGATGCTGACCTGTATTAAGTTGTCAGAAATTACCTGATATGATCTGGTAGTTTGTACATTGATCTGATACTGATTTTTACTATATGTTGATTGTGGGTGATTTTAAGCTCTCACCAAGCTCAAAATAGTTAACCACATATATAATCAGATTTAGGGTTTGAATGAATTAAATTTGAGATAGAAATGGGATGCTTTTTCATCTTCCTTTAATTTAGATGATTCTTATGTAGTTATCATATCATTGGAAAAGCACACAATAATTTTTAAGCATAAAAAAATTCAAGTTCATCAATCACAATTATAATTTAGTTCAATGCATTTGATCAAACAGGTAAAGTTTGTATAATAATATTTGAAAGCTAGCTGATAAAGATTAAGACAACCAGGTTCATTGCAAAGCTAGCTTCATTGAAACTCAATCATCTTCCATCTCTATATCTGACTGATTGTTTCCCTCCCCTGCATTCCCTGCACAAACCAAATCTGGCATTATTACTGTTTCTATTTGATATGGTTAGGAAAAAGGTTAAAACCATAAAAAGTGAGTAAAAAAACTATGAAGAGATTGTTCACCAGTGCCCATATGATTACAGTTCATCCCAATAACTGGTTGTGACAACTCTATGCGAATGTTTGGAGGCACAACTGGCAAAGAAGAACTGTTGTGAGCATTGAACATCTGTTGATTTTTTGCCCATGATTCATAATAAGTTTCAAAGCTATTCACTTGAGTTATTGGAGTTGTCATATGCTGTTGTGCCATTTGCGGTGGTGTTTCCATCGAAACAAATTGTGTCGGGTTTGAGAATCCATGATTGTCCCCAAGTGTTCCGTGGAAGTTTTTTTCCATCCGTTTTTTAAGGTATAACCTGAACTTCTGCAGTTTTTACTCAAATCATGTTATATAAATAGGAAACGATTCATATGATATATTTACAATATCACCGCTTGTTAAGAACCCATCGTATTACATATTTGTCTTTTAATCGATTTAAGTTATTGATCTCAAGATATTTCATTGGATGAATGAGATTATCTCATATTTAACATCTCATCTGAATCTTTTTCTATATAAATAAGAGATTGATGCTTTGTATCATAAATATGAAACTCCAAACCTAAAATATATATAATGCATATATACCTGCAAGTGACTCGCTACATTTTCGCGAGTTAGACCAGGGACATTCATTTTCTCAAGAATATTCTTAGGAACAGCTCCTGCAATTAAGTTAAAAAAATAAAATTTTAATTATGATGGAAAATTATGATATGTATGTATATTACCAAATGAATTCTTGTATGAGAAATAAAACTCAATTGTAATCAGATAAATTAAGATGGATTCATGAAACTTACTGTGAGGGCCAATGATTTGAATAGCTTCAATGAACTTGTCATGAAGATATGAGTCCCAAACCACTACAGGCTTTATCTCCTTGGAATTTTTTTTGTTTTCTTTTATAGGTTGTTTTCCATGAGTTTTCATAATATTTTTTCCCTTGCGACTTGACTGATCAATCAACGAGGGGGTCATTGAGTTCTGAGAAATGTTATCCCTTCTACCTATCGATTTTTCACGATTTTTTACCATTACAAATTGCCATAATGTCATGAGTAGCTCCATTTTCAATGGCTTTGTAAGGTAAAAATATGCTCCTTTCTGAATGCTCTTTATCATTGTCTCTATTTTATCATCAACTGACATCACTAATAGTAAAAATAAATGTAATTAGAAATTTGATGCTTATAAAATGTTGAAAAAAGAGAAAATGTATAAACTTGAAGTAAATCAAAGTAAATCTGAATTTTTTAACAATAATCGATTATAATGTTAATGATAATCAGCAACTTACTAACGACTGGAAGATCGTTATTTTCTTGCAGAATAGATTCAAGCAATTGAAAGTCATTTATTCCGGTCATTGTAATATCTGTAATGACTAGATCAAAACAATTCAGATGGCTTCTCAGAAGATTCAGAGCTTCATTTGCGTCAATGCATTCTGTAACTACATAAATCAATTGCAAAAGATATCAATTTTAAGAAGTTAAAAATTTTATATTATGAATTTCGAATATACGACCCTGCCCTTAAGCTTAGGACGGGTCGGTGTAGGGTGAGATGACTGTATTTAAGGAAAAGACACAGACCCTGCCCCTTCTCTGATCAAAATGTAAATAGTCTGGGTCTCTGATCCAGAGCAATTTTTTTTAAATGGATCTAAATTTTAGATCTAGACCCTTACCTGTTTAATTACACCCCTAATTATCACTCTTTTGATGTTTTTTTAAACTTCATTTTCAGGAAAAATAAAAACAACGCTTCCTGTGAGATACTTAAAATGAAATATCTCGTGAGATATTGATAGATTCATCATTCATAAGACATCCTATGCAAGGTTTACAATCATTATCCATTTTTTGGTCTTTCGTGGACAACATCTCAAGGTCAGGAGAACTGACGACCGATATCAGATATCTCACGAGATATCTCACAGGAGAACTGTCGACTCGTGAACAACAATAAAAAATGGTGAAATTGAAACCCATTAAAATTGATCAAAAAAATTTAAAAAAACTATAATTGATTTCTCAATTGAGCAAAATTTCGAAAAATTAGTGATTCTATATTTTTATCTTAATTGCTACCTATATATTTGCAAGAACGCAGCATCTTTCCAGCGATCTTGAGGCTAACAACATCATCGTCTACAACCAGAACTCTGAGACCTTCGAGGGATTCCATGATCTTTACCGCTACTTACAAAACAAAATGCAAACTAACACTGGCAGATACTTAAATAATGGATTTTTACGTAACGGCATTGTGTCAGGGGAGAATCTGTGTGTATTTATTAATGAAAAGATATTCTACGATACACTACTTTATTTTCCTTCAATTATATCTTTATCTTTATTAATATTAATTTAATTTTTTTATTAATAACAAAAAATATTAATTTATTTTTTTTAATTTTTTGTATTTTTATTAATACAAATTTTTTTTATTAAATTTTTGTTTAATTTTTTAATATCTACTTTTGTATTTGTTATTGCATTTGGATATTCAAATTTTAGTTTATGTGACAATCTTTCATTGCTCAGCATTGATGATAGATCCAACAAGTACTATACTGGTGTTTGAATTCAGGTGTTACACACCATATTACTCTATCAACTTCTTCATTTGTGCAAACATGACCCTACCATGGTATTGACAACATCATTATAGGAAATGGAAATCACTTATACCCATTTCTATGATTGAAACCATCTCAGTGCAAACTCTAATTAATAGTCAAATTTCATTGTCCAATGTCTTGCATGTTCTAGGATTGTGCAAAAACTTGCTCTCTATTTGATGTCATTCTTTGGATTTGAATAATTGAATGTCTTTTTGATATTTGATCATTATGGTGTTTGGGTGAAGGACAAGAAAACGGGTCGAACCCTCATGTATGACAGTAATTGGAACGGATTATATTTCATCTGGCAAGACCGACTCTAGGATTGTGCAAAAACTTACTCTCTATTCGATGTCTTTCTTTGGAATTGAATGCTTTTCTGATATTTGATATTGTGGTGTTTGGGTGAAGGACAAGAAAACGGGTTGAACCCTCATGTATGACAGTAATTGGAACGGATTATTTCATTTGGCGAGGCCGACACCTAGTACTCTCTTTGCAACGGTAGGAAACTCGCGCATCCCCAGTGATTTGGCACAATCGGCTCGGGCTCCCCTCTCTGACTCTTCACTCTTCCTATTAAGAATACTGTAAATATTATACAAAAACTCTCCACAATCAATTATTATCACATAGAACCCTGTCATTCCAACTCCCTAATTAATACCAAAATAGTCGTTGGACATTAAAACTTAAAACCATCTATAAATAGGGATTAGGCTAATCTAATACTCACCTTTTTGGTTCCCATCAATTACTCTCTCTAGAATTAGAGATTCAATTTCCTTCTCTACCTCCCACTTAGCTGTCCAAATCAATCTCAGAATACTTCACCAAGTTTTGCTGCTCTTGATCATTAGTTTCTTTCACTGAATCAACATACCTTCCTACTATTGCTACATTATTTACATTTGAAATAACTATTTGCATTTACCATTCAATAGTAGTTTGAACATATATCATCTTGTTTGTTTAATCAATTCAAATCAATATTCATACATCATATATATTTACAGTAATCTAATATGGTATCAGAGCAATAAGATTTAACATACTCATCATCATTAAATTCGATAAAATTATCATGATCAAAGTTTCCCTCGAAATACAAGTTTTTTTTTCAAAAGAACAAAACATTTTTTTTCTTTCCTCCAAAATATCAAAACACAACAATATTTTTCTTTATCTATTGTTTTCTATCTTAAAATATAAAGTTATATATAATATACACATAGAAAACTTCCATCCAAAACACCTACACAGAATCAAAGTTTTTCTTCAAAAGTTCTTCTTCTTCCCTACTTCCACAAAATCATTCTACAAACCGGGAGCATAAATACCATCCCAAACACCAAGAGATATAGCTTTATCCTTATAAGTTGCTCTAAGAGCAGCTTTGCCCCTCTTCCTCAGCAGCTCCCTGACTGACTCACCCTCCTTGCACTCCAGGATACAAAAAGATCGAATCATTTCTGGAAAACTCTTCATCATCACTATAGCCATAGATACCACCAGCACCAACACCCCTCATCATTATTGTACATTTCACCAAACCTTCCATCCCATTCATCATCACCAAAAGGATCCCAAATATATATTGGCTGAGGTCCCTCATCAAGATCTTCATCAACAAAGTTAGGATTTTCATTTTCTCTCATATAGTTAACCCATCAAAGCCTGGGAGGATCCTCCACTCTACCTGCCCAAGCTAGACTTTTCCAAATCACAAGATCATTAGGAAGACTATAAACAGGGAATTGTTTAGGCACTACTACATGATTAATACATTCCAAAACATCACCACCAATTTCTTCATATTGGATTTCAACAACATAATCATTATCTGCATTTTTTCCAGAAATATAAATAATGGCAGAAGAAAATGTAATTCAACAATACTCAGATAACTCAACAACACAGTTGGTACCATTCAAAATGGATGGAAATAACTAGAATGTTTGGAGTACACAGTTTATAATAGCTGTGAAATTCAAAAATTAAAGAAAAATTCCTAACAGGAGAAGAAGCTGAACCAGATGAAGCATCTGAAAAAGCCAAGCATCAAAGATGGAAGGCAATTGATATGCATTGGTAAGATCCTGGATACTTAATGGTCTAAGCCAGGAACTATCTTCAACATTTCTGTTTTACAAAATAGCTCATCTTCTATGGAAAGAGTTAAAAGAAAGGTTCCACATACAGAATGGACCCGTGGTTTACCAACTACAAGTGAAAATATTTAACCTCACACAAGGTCAAGACTGAGTATGCAATTACTACACCAAGCTTACAAAATTATGGAATGAATATGACATGAACAAGAAAAGTTTAGAAGTCATACAAGAAGAAAGACTTATTAAATTTTTAATGGGACTAAATGAGAGTTTCAAGCAAGTCAGCAGAAAAATCATGCTTACTGAACCCCAACCGAACTTGAACCAAGAATATTCTATGGTAACACAGGATGGACAACAAAGAGACACCAAAAGAGTCAGCAACAATACTACTAGCTCAAACTCCCTATAGGACACCAAAACCACAAGGAGAGAGGCCTTACTGTAATGGTTGCAAGAGGCCAGGGCATACAATAAATACATATTACTAATTACATGGATACCCCACAAAGAGACCAACATATGGTAATAGCCAACAAGGCTTCAAACCACCCACTCAGACAATGACTCCCCAATATAATCAACAAAGAAGACCTTTTACACCACCTGGCCAACCAGCAAGAGGGTAAGGTTATCAAGGATCCAAGGCTAGATACAATCCTAAAACTAATAACTTCAGACCTCAAAGGCCATAGACAAGAGCCTACAATAGTTATTCTGAAGAAGTTGATAACCTACAATTGCAAGAGAATGAAAACAACTATGGATTAAAACAATAACTTCAGACCTCAAACAGACAAGAGCCTACAATAGTTATTTTGAAGAAGTTGATAACCCACAATGGAAAGAGAATGAAAACAACTATGGATTAAAACAATAACTTCAGACCTCAAAGGCCATAGACAAGAGCCTACAACAGTTATTATGAAGAAGTTGATAACCCACAATGACAAGAGAATGAAAACAACTATGGATTAGAAGAGCAAAACAAAGAAAACAATACAACTGAAGGAGATTGAGAAAACGATCATTGGGCTAACAATGCATCCTACCAATCTGAATTCCAGAATGAAAATAGACACCAAAACAATCAAGACATAATGAATCAAATCAGATGTCTACTCAATCAAAGTCAGAATCAAACAACAGAGGGAGAAAGATACTCTGCAAATATGGGAAGGGTACAAGTGCAATACCCTCCTTCAGAAATATATAATGATCCCAACTACACTGGTAAGATTCATTCTTCCTTCTGTTTCAACATTCATAGTAGAAATGCCACTGCTTGGATAATAGACAGTGGGGTAACTGACCATACGTGTAGACCAACCATCACACTTAGTAATCAGAGAACCCTTGTCAAACCCATCATTGTTTATCTTCCAAATTCACAAGTAACAACTGTAAATTGTATTGGAAATTACAAGATAAACAATCTCTTGACATTACATAATGTCTTACAAATCAATGACTTTAATGTAAACTTGATCTCAGTGACAAAATTGACAAAATAATTAAACTTGATTTGAGGATAAACTTGATTTCTATGGGTAAGAGGACCAATGAGCTCTACATGCTATCTGAAGATTCAAAAGGATCAAAAGAAAGCTTAAAAAGCCCAAAATCTTACTCTCCCAACAAGAATTCATCAGCAAGCATTTGCCATAGACGATTGAGACACCCCTCTCTACTTAGATATGATCTAATTAGAAAGACAAACAACTCTATCCCAAAATTAGACAATATTTTTTTGTAATGATAGCCCCATGGCAAAACATACTAGATTCTCTTTTCCTTGAAGCAATTCTAAAATTGCAAAAATATTTGAGTTATTACATATTGATATTTGGGGAGCTTACAAAGTGCCCACCCACAAAGGACATAAGTACTTCCTAATCATAGTAGATGACTTCTCTAGAACAACTTTGACAATAACGATGAGAAACAAAAGTAATACATTCGAAAACTTTAAAAAATTTATAATATAAGCAATGAAATTTTTTAGAATAAACATAAAAACAATAAGGACAGACAATGACTCTGAATTTAAATCCCATACCTACCAAAATCTCTTAAAAGAACATGGCATAAGACACTAACTAACATGTCCCTATACACCACAACAAAACTCAATAGAAAAAAGAAAACACTGACATCTACTAGATGTAGCAAGAAACATCATGTTCCATTCCCAAACTCCAATAAAATATTGGGGGGAATGTATATTAACAACAACTTTCCTAATAAACATGACTCCTTTCCCTGTAATATAAAATAAAACTCCATACTACTTACTATTTAACAAAGAACTTGATTACAACTCTCTAAAAGTCTTTGGATTGCTATGCTACGTCAAAAATAACAAAATATCAGACAAATTCGAACCTAGAGAAATTAAATCAAAGGAGTATTCCTTGGTTACTCAACACTAATTAAAGAATACAAAATCCTTGACTTAGAGAAAGAAACAATATTCATAAACAGGAATGTAACCTTTTATGAAATAATATTTTCCTTCAAAACTCAAAAAATACAAAAAGAAAACATCAACCAACTAGATATAAACAACACACTACCACTGTCAGACACAACACAAACATTCCCTATACCACCATCTAATTAGAACAAAAGAAAAGAACCAAACTCACAATTAAAACCCCCAAGACCAAACAGAGAAAAAAAAAGACAAAAAATGTATAAGGATTATGTTTGTTACAATACAAACAAATCAAATTACCCAATAGAAAACTACCTGTCATAAAAAACATATCAGAAAGACATAAATTTTTTCTGATAGAAATAAGCATGATAAAAGAACCAAAATCATACACACAAGCTATTAAAGACAAAAGCTGGTGTGAAGCAATGGAAAATAAACTAAAGGCCTTAAAGGAAAACAAAACTTGGAAAATTGTAGAACTGCCAGAAGGTAAGAAAGCAATAGGAAATAAATGGGCATATAAAACAAAATTTAATTCAGATGGGTCATTAGAAAGATATAAGGCTAGATTAGTTGCAAAAGGATATAATCAAGAATTGACTATACTGATACATTTGCACCTGTTTCTAGGATGATAACCTTAAGAACTCTAATAGCATTAGCAGCACAAAACAAATGGCATTTGCACTAAATGGATGTGCAAAATGCTTTTCTACATGGAGAGTTAGATGAAGAAGTCTTCATGAAGATCCCTCAAGGACTAGTAATTGAAAATAAAAATCAATAAAATAAAAACCTAGTATGCAAATTAAAGAAGTCACTATATGACTTAAAACAAGTTTTTAGAATATGGTTTTACAAACTAAACAATGCACTAAAAACACTAGGGTTCAAACAAACAAAATCAGATTATGCATATTTGTCAAACAAGAAGGAGAGTCTAAGACATTCATACTAGCCTATGTCAATGATTTATTAATCACAGGAAATAACATACACAAAATAAACAAAACAAAAAAGGATTTAGCAAAAAAATTCAACATAAAAGATTTAGGAAGACTAAAATATTTTTTAGGATTAGAATTCACATTTGCACAAAAAGGCATATATATGGGTCAGAGAAAATACGCATTAGATCTTTTAGAATCAACAGGGTACTTAAATTCAAAACCCTCAAATACACCAGCAAACAAAACACACGAATCAAATAACAAAACTACTGAAGAAAAAGAACTTGAAGATCCTTCACATTATAGAAGAATTGTAGGAAAATAAGTATATCTAACTGTAACAAGACCTGATATAACTTTTGCAATGAATGCATTAAGTCAAAACATAGCCAAACCCAAACAAAAGGACCTAAGTGTTGTTGGATCGTGATCCGAGGCTACAAGGGGGGTTAGTAGCCTCTTTTCGCGTACTACAGATTGTAGCGGAAATATCTGCAATAACACTAAAAAATACAATAGCAAAGATAATAATAATATAATATTATTATATATGTTTAGTAGATATAATATTATAGATTGTTTTATATATATATATATATATATATATACAGGATATATCAGGAACGACCCTGTTCGCACGGCCGCTGCGAACGGTACCTGCCCCCTCCACCTTGCGATTCCATATCCACGGTCGTCTCCTCTCCAAGCCACTGTCTCCATTCCATTCAGCCACCGTTCCATTCCATTCAGCCACCGTTCCATATCGGTATGCCTGAAACAGAGCAACGACCGTCGGCCATTCCATCAAACATGAACTGGGTAGCCAAAATTTTGGTAAACTCTGATATCACCACCACGGCCTGCAGTGATAATAACCATACCCCAAGCCGATCGGTTGTGGATCTGCGAGAACAGCTCCCCACTGCTCTGTGATATCTGATGAGGAACGATGGAGATACTTCCATTATTGCATTTGGGTAAAGGCAGTTTGGTTGCTGCTGGTAGCGAGAAACTTTTGCTCCTTGTTCTTGGTGTTCTTGGCGTTTTTGGTGTTGTTGATGGTGTGCTTGAACCAGGCCAGGCTAATGCAGCAGTCACATCATGGCAGTGGAAGTATTCATAGGATTGAGTGCAGGAGATCGCAACACCTTTAGCCGTTGCTCTGCTTCTTAGATATACACATTTAAATCTGAATCTGGTGGTATTACTGGATGAATCTGAATCGTACCGCCAGATATACACATTTGAATCCTCACTTGCACATACTACATGCTTCCCATCATTTGTTATCGATGCTGATAACTGACTGCTTGTGTTTCGGAACCCTTGTCATTCAAAAAAGAACACCACAACCATCAATATCATCATCATCACAGTTTTGAACTCCATTGGTAGCATTCCATCTCTGAAGCCTCAAGATATTATCGGATGGATTTCCGATTTCCGACACTCCAGCGACCAAACCCGAGGTGTTCTCCCTTCCTCGGTAGACGCCAAGCTCCAAGGCATCTGCCAGAGTCTCGAAAATCCATCGAAGCCAGGAAAAAACACCAAGTCCAAATCATCTCCGTTCTAGAAATGAAGAAGAAATGGAGAAGAAATGGAGAAGAAATGGAGAAGGATGGACGGCTAGAAATGAAGAAGAAATCAAACGGCCGGATGAAGTACCGCAACATGTACCATACGAAAACATGTACCGTACAGGATGTTTTTCCTATATATATATATATATTGCATTTAAAAAACAGCAAGCCTCTTAAGCACCTGATAACAGGTTGAGAACTTAATGTAAATGACGTGAAAGTAATGGCCTCTTAAGCACCTGGTAACAGGTCGAGGACTTTGAAGTAAATGACTTGAAAGTAAATGACCTCTTAAACACTTTGTAACAAGTCGAGGACTTTGAAATAAATTAAATATAAGTGTATAAATATATATTGATAGGTTTTAAAATCGAAGTGTGATAAGCAATAGTAGTAATCGATTTTAAGTTATAGCTAGAGATTTAATAAGATAATGAACACGAAGAGATTTATACTAGTTCGGTCCAAACTGACCTATATCTAATCTTGTGATATTGCTTCACGAAATTCACTAGTCTAAAGGTATTGACAAATCTATCAGAACTTTTACATGCTATAACACTCAAAAACTACCAGAGTTTTTATAGGCTACAACGCTCAAGAACCTACCAGAGCTTTTATAGGCTACAATGCTCAAGAACCTCTCAAGTTTTTAAAGTAAACTTGCAACTTCCCCAAGTCTTTCCAGGTAGACTTAGCACCTAAGAGTTTTTCATATAATTCTATAGAACCAACCTTGAATCTTTACAGGTAGATTCAACCTAAGAGTTTTATCAGGAAACTCTATAAAACCAACTTAGAGCTTTATAGTTAAGCTCAATAACCCTCCTTTACACTTTGGTGATGTTGAGACAACCCTCTCAACCAAAGTGGAACGCAAACGAAAATGATGGAGAAAGTTTAGGATTACAACACTTCAACCTTGCTATGAACACTCAAGAAGATTAGAAGAAGAAATGTACAGCTTTGATGATCTTTGAGCAAGAACACTTGGACACAACTTGGAAACGTTGGGAGCTTGGAAGCTTTTGAAAGTTGTGAACTTGAGAGTGGAAATGTGAAGCCCAAAGTAGAGATTTGAAAAGCTCTTCTATGTGGGTTGGCGTTTGGCATGGGTATGCACCTCTATTTATAGCATTGGCCAAATCACCTCCTCCATTGGATCTTGAATCAATAATGGTTCATTAATCTCTCACAAGAGTCCAAAATATGGTTGAGATTCTTCCTTTGTTCTATGATAAGCTTCTCTTTAACCAAGGTTTAGTTTTTCTTTAACCTATATATTTGTTGTATTATTTCCATGAAATCGTTTGTAGTATTCCCATGAATTCCTTGTTTTGAATATTTCCTCCTTAAGAATATTTCCATGAAATCTTGAATATTGCTATAAAACAAAGATTAAGAATGATTAATGGTAATTAGGAATAATTCTCAATTACAAGATGTTGACTTATTTACCACAAAATTAGGATTTTGACTTTTGACTTTAATTTGTACATGATCAAATAATTCTAGGGTTAATATGAGTTTAATTGAAATTTGGTTTTATTCAAAATCAATTCACCCTATTGAACAATATGTTGACTTGTTGACCATAAAATTATCTTTTGACTTTATTTAGACATGGTCAAATAATTTTAGAGTTTAAAATGAACCTAATTGAGATTAGGTTTAATTCAATTTTAATTTACCCTATGGAATATCAACATGATTAGAGTTAATTAAACATGATTATCAATACATAATATGTATCGGCAATTTATCAATACTTTTGAAAGTTGTAGAAGTTGGGAGTGGATATGTATTAATAATCATGTTTAATTGACCCTAATCATGTTGATATTCCATAGGGTAAATTGAAGTTGAAATATTAAACCTAATCTCAATTAGGTTCATTCTAAATAAAGTCAAAAGTCAATAGACGATTTTATGGTCAACAAATCAACATATTGTTCAATAGGGTGAATTGATTTTGAATTAAACTTAATCTCAATTAGACTCATATTAACCTAGAATTATTTGATCATGTACAAATTCAAGTCAAAACCCTAATTTCGTGGTCAACAAGTCAACATTTTGTATTTGAGAATTATTCCTAATTACCATTCTTAATCTTTGTCTTATAGCAATATTCAAGATTTCATGGAAATATTCTTAAGGATGAAAATATTCAAAACAAAGAATTCATGGGAATACTACAAATGAATTATAAAAATAATACACCAAATACATGGGTTGAAGAGAAGCTAAACCTAGGTTAAAGAGTTCACTTACATAGAAGGAAGGAAGAATCTCGACCACATTTTGGACTCTTGTGAAAAATCAAGGAAGCATTGATTCAAGATCCAATGGACACTACAAGAAATAAGACATTGTATGGCGGATTTTCGTCGTCATAAGTGATCAGTAGTGGAAATCTGCCATCTTAAGACCGTCAGGACGATAACCGCCATGATAACCCCATATCCGCCATCTAAAATCCGTCATCATCCTCATTTCTCACCAAAAAAAGTATACATGGCGGAAATCCGCCATTGAATCTGAAAATTTTCGTGGGAGCTGAAAAGTATAAGATGGCCGCCATGTATAATATGGTGCGAAAAAAGTTGGTGTCAATTCTGTTGGATCTGGATCAGAGGCTTGGGGGGGGGTAATAGCCTATTCTCGTGATTTCTCAGACAATGTACGGAATACCTAAGAATGCAAGTCAAAGACAAGGATATATATATAAAGAGTATCTATTCTTTATAAGTTTACTGCAGTATATGAATACTGAGTTCACTTATAATAAGATTGTACTTTATAGACAACTGTAGTATATGAATACTAATTTATGATATAAGCACACGTTTAAAATAAGTTAAAATATATATATGTAAATATAAGTGACCAGATAACTGAATATATATTTTAACTGAAAGTAACCTCAGTCAATGACCAGATAACTGGATGAAGGATCTGCACGAAAATAGTCAACCTCAATCGGTGACCAGATAACTGGATGAGGGATCTCTTTTTAGTTGCTTTTATCTTGTTTTAACTTTACGAAATAAAGAGAAGAAAATAAAAGAGACATAAAGATTTTTATACTGGTTCACCCAAACAAGGGCTAGTACAGTTTCGATAAAACACGGAAATCACTAGCATGAAGGTAATAGAGAAGCCTCTGCTAAGCTTTAAGTCTAAACGCTTGTGAACCACCTAAGAGTATACAAGAACTCTTAAAAACCTCTGCCAAGCTTTAAGGCTAAACGCTTGTGAACCACCTAAGAGTATTCAGAAACTCTTAAAAACCTCTGTCAAGCTTTAAGGCTAAACGCTTGTGAACCCTCTAAGAGTATTCAGAAACTCTTGAAAACCTCTGTCAAGCTTTAAGGCTAAACGCTTGTGAACCCTCTAAGAGTATTCAGGAACTCTTAAAAACCTCTGCCAAGCTTTAAGGCTAAACGCCTGTGAACCCTCTAAGAGTATTAAGGAACTCTTAAAAACCCTTGAACCTTTAAGGCAGATTTGACCTAAGAGTTTTCCTGGAAACTCTATAAAACCACACCGAGTTTTATGTTTGAACTCGTTGAACCTTACAAGTGTTGGTATTGAGACACACCTCTTACAACACTTGGACCACTTACAAGATGTAGAGTTTTTCTTCTAGCACACTCTCAACGTACAAGAGGGAAAGAAAAAGTTGAAGAACTAGAGCACACAATCTTGAGAGAAACTCCGACATAAAGCTTGAACGAGAGCTAGAGCTTGAGCAAGAGCAAGAGAGAACGAAAGTAGAGCTTTGATCCAAGGAGAGTTTTAGCAAAGATGGCCAGTGATAACTTTAGCTCTTGGGTGTGCACCTCCTTTTATAGTAGACGTTGATGGCATGGAGGTAAATTCTTCATCTTCAAAACACCTAGGAAGAAGAGATTCAAAAACTCTCATTGAATACTCCATGGACGGTTTTCATTGGTGGAGAGCTTCACTTGGATTTGAATTTTCATCTTAAGAGATTGTGTAACGTTAAATCCAAGATCATGATTGGATTCTATCTTGGGAGATTGAGCCTCCACACGTTTTTGCACTTCTCCAATTTGAACTCTTCAACTATATGATTTTGTGTAGAATTGAATCCAAGATCTTTGTAGTTAATATGTTGGATATGCTCTTGGAATCTTTGTCATTGATGGGGGTGAAACCCGACCAGTACTCCAAGACGCGCAAGCAAGCGCCAAGCGGGGAACTCCGTGGGAAACCGGACCGGAACTCAAGTGCGCAGAGTTCTGCTTCGCTAGTATTTCTTCTACTCCAAATGACCTGCCTTTAATGAGTGGGGGATGCCTCCTATTTATAGGGGTTCTTATGGGGGTAATCTGGTCATTTGGGCAGTAACCACCTAACTGCCTAACTGATCAGATCGGGGCCCGAGATCGACTTTCCAGAGATCGACTTTCTGGGGGTTGAGGTTGGGTGTGCTTCCTCATCTACCTATGTTCTTCCATAGGTGAGGATTATATTTTGAATACTTGCCCCCTCCTTTTGTTCGCCATTCTGCGACTGAGGTTGAACGTGACCCCTCGTCTACCTACGTTCATCCGTAGGTGAGGGTTATTTTTTGAATATTTGCTCCCTCCTTTCGCTCGCCTTTCTGCGACAGGGGTTGAGCGTGATTCCTTGGCTACCTATGTTCTTCCATAGGTGAGGATTGTTATTATTTTTTGAATACTTTCCCCCTCCTTTTGCTCGCCTTTCTGCGATAGGGTTTGAGCGTGATTCCTCGTCTACCTACGTTCATCCATAGGTGAGGATTATTTTTTGAATACTTGCCCCCTTCTTTTGCTCGCCTTTCTGCGACTGAGGTTGAGTGTGATCCCCCGTTTACCTACGTTCATCCGTAGGTGAGGGTCACTCCTGAGTACGTCCCTCGTCTAATCTACGTTCTTCCGTAGGTGAGGTTCACTCTTGAACACTTACCCCTCTGTCTATGTTTTTTGTAGGAGAGACGTATGTTTGGCTGATGTGTCCCTCGTCTACCTACGTTCTTTCGTAGGTGAAGTTCACTTTTTGAGCTCATCCCTCGTCTAACCTACGTTCTTCCGTAGGTGAGGTTCGCTCTTGAGTACGTCCCTCGTCTAATCTACGTTCTTCCGTAGGTGAGGTTCACTCTTGAACACTTACTCCTCTGTCTACGTTTTTTGTAGAACGGGGTGTGTGTTTAGCCGATGTGTCCCCCGTCTAACCTACGTTCTTCCGTAGGTGGGGTTCACTTTTGAGTACATCCCTTGTCTAACCTACGTTCTTCCGTAGGTGAGGTTCACTCTTGAACACTTACCCCTCTGTCTACGTTTTTTGTAGAACGGGGTGTGTGTTTAGCCGATGTGTCCCCCGTCTAACCTACGTTCTTCCGTAGGTGGGGTTCACTTTTGAGTACATCCCTCGTCTAACCTACGTTCTTCCGTAGGTGAGGTTCACTCTTGAGTACATCCCTCGTCTAACCTACGTTCTTCCGTAGGTGAGGTTCACTCTTTTCCTTGGGTGGGATACGCATCCTGACTCTGTTACCGTTAAGACTTTCTCTGCCCACGTTCTTCCGTAGGTAGAGTTAATTTGGCGTCCTACTTTGTTACTGCGTCCAGTAATGGTAGGAGTTCAAATATCTTAGTATGGCTCAGTTCATTTTGCTGCCGTATCGCCGCCCGAGTTGTGGACTTCCACGATTCCTCAGGAGTATTTCGTGTTACACCCTCCTGTCTTGGTGTGCTTCCGCCGCTTTAACTTGTCAGGATCCCTTTTTCTACATCCTTCCTGTGTGGGAAGAAAAAGTTGATTCCCTCCTATCTTGGCGTACTTTTCGCAACTCCAACTTGTCAGGGTTCTTTTTTCTGCATCCCTTCTGTGTGGGAAAACAAAGTCGATCCCTTGTTGAGTTTGATCGACTTTTGTGAAATGTCGATCCCAGTGGTGCTCGTCGACTTTTGTCAAAAAGTCGATTCCTTGGGTCCTTGCATCGCTTCCTTTGGAAAAAAGTCGATTCCTGATGCTTTGGCCCAAAAGTCGAGTCCTTGTGTCAAAAAGTCGGTTTTACCCTTTTTTGTCCTTTTGTGCTGTCCTTGGGTCTATAAATAGAACCCTTAGGTCCTCCTTCATCCATGGCTCTTCTTGTGAGTCTCTTTGCTGATTTTATTCAGGGGGAGATTGAGGAGCTGGATCGAATTTTGAATATTTTGGATCCTCGGTCCTCGGCCTTGGATCTTCCTTCTTTGCGCCAACTTATTGTTGAGCGGCAGAGTGTTGCTGTTGCTGCTAGGGAATCCATTTTTGAAGAATGGTCTGGTGGCGATCTTCCACCTGCATCTTCTTTTGTTGTCCCTCCTCGTGGTCGACGTCGGAGGCGTCCCCGCCGCGGTGCTTCCCCGCTGGACCAGGTTCCTCGCCGCTTGCGTCGCCGTATCAATTTTAATTAGGAATCTGTAATATATTTTTCATTCATCATTTTTCGTAATTTTGAATAAAGATACTTTTTTACCTTTTCCTTTACTCGACTTACACCTTTACTCTGAAGTACGTCAGTGTAGTCGATGCTTTCTTCTGGTCAGTACCATACTTTTCTAGTCGATCTCATCTCTCCCTGGAGATGTCGACGTTTGTAAAAAGTCGATCTCATCTTTTTCTGAGGATGTCGATATCGTGTGACTGCCGATTCTATCCTTTTCTGAAGATGTTGAAGTTTTAACAAGTCGATCTCATTTCTCCCTGGAAATGTCGATGTTGTTCAAAAGTCGATCTCATCTTTTTCTGAGGATGTCGATGTCGTGTGACTGCTGATTCTATCCTTTTCTGAAGATGTCGAAGTTTGTACAAAAAGTCGACCTCATTTCTCCATGGAAATGTCGATGTTGTTCAAAAGTCGATCTCATCTTTTTCTGTGGATGTCGATCAGAATAGTGCTGGAATGTCGATCCTGTCCTTCTCTTTTGAAGGTTTCGAATTCCTTGGTAAATGTCGACGTCTATCCCCCTTCTGGGAATGTCGAACTGAATTTTCTGTGGAATGTCGATCCTGACCTTCTGTTTTGAATGTTTCGAATTCCTTGGTAAATGTCGACATCTATCCCCCTTCTGGGAATGTCGAACTGAATTTTCTGTGGAATGTCGATCCTGACCTTCTGTTTTGAAGGTTTCGAATTCTTTGGTAAATGTCGACGTCTATCCCCCTTCTGGGAATGTCGAACTGAATTTTCTGTGGAATGTCGATCCTGACCTTCTATTTTGAAGGTTTCGAATTCCTTGGTAAATGTCGATGCCTTTGTCCTGAAATGTCGATGTCATCTGGTCGGATTTTAGGGTTTTTCTCGGACCGGGTCGTCTTGGGCCTGCCGGACCCGTGGGCTTTCCGGCCCAACGGGCGAACCCGAATGAACAGTGCCCGCGACGGTTCGTCTTCGACTTTGCTCTATAAACAGCGGAGGGGGGTTCATTTGCTTCCCACCTACTTCCTTCACTCCGAGTGATCGACTTTCTTCGCATTGACTTCTGGTTTCTCCGCTTCGACTTCCAGCGCGCGTAAGGCTTCGACTTGAGCCTTGGAGGTGCAACTTTCTGGGGTCCGACTTTTGTCGTCGGGCTCTTCTGAGGTTGCACCGGGTTCGACTTCCTTGGGGTCTGACTTTTCTGAAAGTCGGTCCTTTTTCGAAGTTGTTCCCCTTCGGATTGTGGTCCGACTTTGTGAAGTTCGACGCCCTGTCATCGACTTTCCAAAGTTGGATCCATTTTTACTGGGATCGACTTCCATGGGTTTAGCCTTTGCTTTCCAGAAGTGATTCCCTTGGTTCGACTTCCTGGAGTCCGACTTTTGTTGTCGTCTTCCTTGGGTCAGATTTGCTGGGATCGACTTCCTGAGACCCTTGTCTTCTGAAGGTCGACTTATGAGGCCGACTTCCCTTGTATTAGTTCAATTCCATGAAGTCTGGATCGACTTTTTCTTGGAATCGACTTTTGCAAACTTAACATAATTAAGCTAACTGTTATGTTCTTCGTGCAGGTTGTTATCATATCTTCTGACAAAAATACACAGCAAGACCTTTCTCCCCCTTCCTCCCAACGAGGAGCGGGCTATTATTGTTCAGACTTCTCCTGCCGTGGTCGAGCCTAGAATTGAGTCGCCTTCTTCCTTTCCTGTTGGAAGTAAACGAAAAACTCTTTCTACTCGTCGTACGCGCAAGTCTGTACCTAGTAAGTTATTATTTTTTCTTTTGTAACTTACCTTTTATTTGTTTCTGTTTGTAGGTTTTTCCCATTCTTCTTCCACAAGTTCGAGTTCTAGTTCGGGGTCTTCTACATCCAGCTCGGGGAGCTCGGGTTCTTCCTCCTGCAGCTCCTCTTCTCCTGAGCGGGATGTAGAAGTTGGAGGCACTCCTCCTTCTACTACTAGGACTCCTCCTCCAACTGCCATCATTTTGGCTTCTATTCCTGAGGAGGTTCCTGTTGTCGAGGAGCCATCCCTGGCTACAGACGGTTCTGCTCAATTTCCTCCCGAAGTCTGTAGTCAGAATATTCATATTCTAGAGGACTCTCCTTTAGGTTACCCTCCTGAGACGGAGATGAAGTACCCCTTTCCTTCTCCTCTTGAGGAGAAAAGTGCCCCATCCTTCTATCGGGAGATGGATGGCTCTTGGCGCCAGTGGTCCGTTCTTATTCGCAACGGTTTCCATGTTGTCCCTATCCTCGACCGGGGCGAGTACGGGACTGGTTATGGTTCTTTCTGTGCAGTCTCCCTGACCGATATTCCGGGCTACCCCCTCTCCTCCAACGCGGGTAGATGCTCTAACACCCTTTCTCTAGATGCCGCCCAAAGAATTTTGAGGGGGTTAGAGCTTAGAGAGAGAGTGTACTGGGCCTACCCTTATGAGAATACCGGTGATGTGCCCCCTATTTCATGTTGGCACTTCACCGAATTTATTTCACTAACTTTCCGATCCTTCCGATCCCTTCCCTAGTTAGTGAAATCCTTTTGTATTCTGGGTTGTGTATTTCTCAGATGGGTGCCGCCTTTTTCTTTTATATCAGGGGCTTTATGAATGTTCTTAGGGATGCTGGCATCATTCCAACTGCTCGGCTGTTCTTCCACTTCTTCTCCTTCCAGAATCCGAAGAAGGGCAGCCCTTTCATTGCATGTGCCAGCCGTGCCTCCTCTGTCACTCACTTCTCTCTCTTGAAAGATCCTCCGACCAGGCGGAACAAGAGTGAATTCATTTTTGTGGATTGCAGGCTATGTCCTGGTAGCCGACTTCTTCCTGCATCCAGCAGTGATCGTAGGCCCACTCCCCGTCCTGTTTTGATCGAGGATGAGGGGGCTTTTGTACAAAGCCTGGCCTTCCTACACCCCATCGCTGTGCCTGTCGGTCACGCGATTGATGATACCTTTAACCGACAAGGTCTTCCTTTGTTTGTTTTTTCTTTCTCTTTTTTACTTGTATGCATTTTTACTAACTCTGTTTTTATTTCTCGCAGATTTTTATATGCATAACCCTGGAGGTGTCCCTGAACGCGTGGGGCAAAATGAGACGGGCACGAAGGTTTATGCGTCTGCCTCAAAACCTTCTGATGCCCAACATTTGAGGCGTCGTGCTCACGAGAACGCCTATACGAGGGCGCCTACCCCTACTCCTCCCGAGGAAGGCCAAGCTGAGGAAGGGGAGGTACCTGTGGGGACTCCTCCTGCGTAGTCTCCTGCTGCTGCTAGGCTCGCCTCCTTCTTTCGTACTCCGGAAGAGGAGCGAGAAAGAACTGCTGGAAAGGATGTCCAGCCAGAAGGATCTGAGGGGAAAAGAAGCAAAAATGATAAAAGGAAGACCCCTCCACCAAGGACCGACCCCTCTCCTCCGAGGAAAATGAGGAGACACTCCCCCAGGCGACGAACTCCTCCTCGTAGGAAATACTATGCTGGGGAGTCCTCCCGGGGTCGGTACTCATATGCTTTTACCCAGGAGACTCAAATGCCAGGTTATCAAGGTTCCCATCCCCAGAATTATGGGACCAAGTTTCCGATGGTCGCTGACACGGATGCCGCCCGAACTACGTTGCGGACTATATCTGGGTATCCGATGGACCGGACTATCGAGGAAGTCGGACAGAATCTAAGCAACGTGAGTGCTTTTATTTCTATCATTTTTTATGAGAATGTATTACTTATTCTTTCTCTTTTTGCAGCTCGCTTACTTGTTTCAGGGCCGCCTCTCTTCCTTGTCTCGTCTTCGTGACTACCAGTCCTTGGAAGACGAGTTGAAGAGAGTGAAGCGCCGCTGCCAGGATCTGGAAGGCGAGGTTGCGCAGAAAGCTTCGGATGCCTCTACTCTTTCTGCCACCAACAAGAAGTTGGCTGAGGACTGGGCTGCTCAGAAAAATCTCTTGAGAGATAAGGAGCAGGAACTCTCCAAAGTTAACGGGGAGTTGGGAGCTGTGCAGCTAGAATGTAATGCTCAGCGCGCCAGGGTTTCCATCAAAGAGTCTATGATTGTTGAGATTACCCGGCAAGCTGAAAATACTGAGGCAACCCTTCGTTCTACTATGGTGCAGAATGGTATTTTTACTCAACGGTTGAACGAAGGGGAAACGGAAAGGCAGAAGCTCTCCCAGTCGCTGAGTG
>LFYR01001207.1:57308-107119 GCA_001185155.1 Zostera marina
CCATTCCGTATGCTAGTGAGAACGGAGTTTCCCCAGTGGATGTCTTTTCAGTAGTTCTATACGCCCACAGGATTTCTGATAGTAGATCTGCCCACGCACTTTTGGCCTTTTCGACCTTTTTCTTCAGTCCCTGAACAATGACTCTGTTTGTGACTTCTACTTGCCCATTACCCTGTGGTCTGTATACTGATGAAAAGTGGATTCTGGTGCCCATGTTCTCGCACAATCTCGTGAACTCCCCACCGGTAAACTGTGTCCCGTTATCTGTCACTATGTGCATTGGAACCCCGAATCTGCACATTATGCACTTAAAAACAAACTTTGTTGCCGCTCCTTGTGTAATTTTGGGTACAGCCAGAGCCTCGACCCATTTTGTGAAGTAGCCGACAGCCACAAATATGAATTTAGCCTGGCCTGTCGATACTGGAAATGGTCCCACAATGTCTAGTCCCCACATTGCGAACGGGATGGGGCTTTCTACCCCTGTTAGTTGAGTTGCGGGATTCCTCTGTATGTTTTTATGTATCTGGCAGGCCTTGCATTTTCTTGCAAATAGGGCTGCATCTTTTTTCATTGTGGGCCAGAAGTATCCCTGCCTTATTATTCTTTGGGCTAGAGACCTTCCCCCTTGATGTATTCCACATACCCCCTGATGTATTTCCTCTACAATGAATTGTCCTTCGTTTGTTGAGACACATTTCATTAGAGGCCCATCGTAGGATTTCTTATACAGAATGTCACCGATTAGGCAGAATCTTGGAATGCGTGTTTGTAATTTACGCCTTTCATTCCTGTTCTCTGGGAGTCTCTGCCCTTCAAAGTATTCTATTAAGGGTTTTCTCCAGTCTTCTGCCTGTATCGTGACCAGATTGCACGAAGGTGTAGATGCTGAGTCAACTAGTATCTCTCTCTGCCCCCCCTCGAAAGCAGATGCTAACTTTGCCAGGGCATCAGCTGAGTTATTTTGACTCCTTGGAATCTGCTCTACTTCAACCTTGGTGAGTTGTTTTTTGACTTTCTCTAGTGTGGCTGCGTACTGTACGATCAGGGGTTCTTTAACTGTGAACTCTCCTGTGAATTGCCGAGCCACTAGTTGAGAATCTGTTCTGATGATTATTGAACAGGCCCCCAATCTTTTGAGGATTTTCATGCCTTGGATTACAACTTCGTATTATGCTACATTGTTCGTAGCTGAGAATTGTAATCTGATAGAATGTTCATATATCCTTTGGTCCGGAGTGACTATTTTTATTCCTACTCCTGCACCTGTACTGCAGTTTGAGCCATCAACCTCTACTATCCAAGGTTTTTCCTTGCTTTCCTGAGTCATGTCTACAATGAAGTCCGCCACTGCTTGCCCTTTGATGGCGGTGGCAGGGATAAAATCTACATCAAACTCGCTTAGCTCCAGCGCCCACTTTGTCAATCTTCCGGAAGTATCTGGCCTGTGGAGTATTCTGCGCAGTGGATATTTTGTTAAGACTTTAATTGTATGAGCCAAGAAATATGCTCGGAATCTGCGTGCTGCATGTATTACTGCTAGGACTATTTTCTCCACTGGAGGATATCGTGTTTCTGCCCCCTGTAGCCTTTTGGAGTGATAATATATTGGGATATGTTTGTTGTCCCTTTGACATATTAGGACTGCACTGATAGCTTCTTCTGAAGCTGCTACATAGACATATAATTCCTCCCCTACTTTTGGTGAAGTAAGGTGTGGTAATGAAGCTAAATGTGCTTTGAGTTGTTGAAATGCCTCATCGCACTCTGGAGTACATGTTACTGCTCCTTTTTGACTAGTTTTTAGTAACTGGAAAAAGGGTTTGCACTTGTCTGCTGTTTTGGAAATGAACCGACTTAAGGCGTTGATCTTTCCATTCAGCTTTTGTACCTCCGTTATTGTTCGAGGTGGTGTTGTTTCTAATATTGCTGTTATTTTATCTGGATTTGGTTTTATTCCCTTCTGCCCTACATAGAATCCAAGAAATTTTCCTTCTTGTACTCCGAAGCTGCATTTGGCAGGGTTTAACCTTATCCCATAACTCTGTAGCGTTTCCAGGGTTTCTTTTAGATCATTTGGGTGTTCATCCGCTCTTTTGGATTTTACCAGAATGTCATCTACATATGCCAGGACATTTCTTCCTTCTTGCTTTTTGAAGACCTTGTCCATTAGCCTTTGGAAGGTTGCTCCTGCATTTCGTAACCCGAAGGGCATGACTTTGTAGCAGTATGTTCCCCATTCTGTGATAAATAATGTGGCCTCTTCATCATCCTCTTTCATCAGCATCTGGTTATACCCTGAATGTGCATCCATCATAGATAACAATTCATTTCCTGAAGCTGCATCTACTAATCTGTCGATGGATGGAAGTGGATAGCTGTCTTTTGGACATGCTTTGTTGAGGTCTGTGAAGTCTACGCACATCCTCCATTTCCCACTGGATTTTTTAACCATGACTGGGTTAGCTAACCATTTTGGGTACTTAACTTCCCGGATGTGCCCAGCCTTGATTAATTTTTCGATTTCAGCCTGTGCTGCTTCTTTTCTTTCGACTGCGAGTATCCTTCGCTTTTGCCGTATGGGAGTGAAGCTGCTGTCTATGTTGAGTTCATGGCATGTTATGGTGCGTTGTACCTGTGAGGGTGCTTCCCCTTCCCATACAAACGTATGCACATGAGTCTCCAACAAATGCATCAATGATTCTTTTAGTTTGGAGGATATAGATGTGCCTATCAAGACTCCTCCCTTTGAGAGTTTAACTTCCTCAACTTGATTGGCTGAGGTTGTGTCTTCCTCAACTTAAATATGTTCGTAGGAGCAATGCAATGGGCCACAGTAAGGGATGACATCCTGTGCAGAGCATTCCCAGGAACACTAAAATGGCCTACGTATAGATGGTTCGTCGAACTACAACCATCTATACAGCATGACGTAGTGTTTGGAACTGAAGAAGAAGAAGCTCGTCAGGTAGAAGAAGGTTGATTGCTCAAAATGTAATTTCATTCATTGAATCTATCATATTTATACATTGTATTTTAACAACTAATTTTAACTACTATCGGAAAGCAACTTACAAAGTTAGTTGATTTCTTGCTTCAATACTTGGGTAATTCCTTTAAATCTCAAGTCGTATTGCTATTTGAAATTCACTATGTTTGTTAAATTTGTTGAAAATTTGCTTTGATCTCTTATCTCGTCCATACAGTGCGGGAAGGGAGAACGCGATCGTCACACTTAAATCTCGTCGCTTGTCAAAATGACCAGGTATGAGGACGGAGAACGCGATCCCCACCCCATCCCCGTGCCCACTCACCCCTAATTGTGAATGATGATAAATTTACGGATCTAAAAAATTAAAATAACTAATTTACAAATGAAGTTATTACAAAAGAAAAGTGGAGTAGGTAATGCATGTAGTACATAACCATAAATAGACCAACAGCCGTTTAAAACTACTTATTTATTATTAGATTAGACTATGCTTTTTTCAAAGAATGAGAGACTTCAGAGTACCAACTATTTATTTATTAATGGTGCAAGTAAAATAAGTGCATATAGCATTTCTAGTGATGGCGCACCTATTTATATATATATGTCAAAATTTGATATCAACACAGACCATATATCTATCTATTCAACCAATTAAATTGCAGAATGAAAAAGGAACAAGATAACTGTTGGTACCATGGACCGCGGACCGCGGCCCATGGACCGAACCGGACCGGACGGCCCAGGCGGACGGACGGGCGGGCGGACGAATGGACGAACGGGGCTGACCGTACAAGCTCACGAGGCCCAATAACAACAAGTGAAGGCTATAAATACCTCCCCTGGCCCAACTGGGGAGGGGGTTGACAATTCTGGAGAGTGAATACTTGGGAGAGTTGAGGGTGTGAGCTTACACCGACGAGCCCACGCACCAACAGTGGTGAACCTGACGTGAAAGAAATACATGGCGGCCCGAGAGAAGAGGATGACGAAGAGCAGCTACCAGGTGGGGGAGAGCTCCAAGCGACCCGAGCGGGAGCTGGAGGGGTATCGGCCGGAGCGACGTCACTCCCGGGACCGGTACTCAGAGGAAGTAAGGGCCAACGAGGAGTGGGACGACGAGGATAGGCTGCGTATGGAGCTCGAGGAGATCAGGTACGGCTGGGAGTCACCCGAGAGGCGCCGGCACAAAGGGGCGGCATCGCCACCGAGGGCCAGGAGAACGAGGCCCCGGTCGCGATCCCGGGAGAGAAGGGAGAAGGAGCGCGAGAAGCTCCGACGAAGAGAACGCGCGGAGGAGAGGGATCGCGCGGAGAAAGAGAGCAAACGGGAGAGGATGCAGCTCGTGGAGCTAATATCCAACCTGCAGGAGAGCCAGCGTCAACTGCAAGAGCAAGTCCATCAGCTCACGGTGACCCCGCATACCCTGGAGTCGGACGGGGGCGGGGTTGGAGATCCCATGTACGGGCCGCCCGCCCCCCCGGAGGTTAGACTCGGCAGCGACGCCCCACCTGAGGAGCCTCCGCGAGCAATAGTGGCGACGACGTCGGGGGGGGGCAGTGGGGAGGCCCTGGCACAGCACCTACTGGACGAAGAGTACCCACTGGGCTGGAGAGCCCCGAAGATCCCCTACTACAAGGGCGACACGGACCCGGAGGACCACCTACACTCCTTCAAGACCAACATGGAGGACAGAACAAATAGGAGAGACATCTGGTGCCGGATGTTCCGAAGGGCCCTTACGGGCGACGCGATTGCATGGTACAGAACGTTGCCAACAGGGTCTGTACACACTTACGAGGGCTTGGTGGAGGTCTTCCGAGCGGCGTTCGCACACCGTAGGAGGAGACCCAAAATCAAGGCAGCCCTCAGCACGGTCGTACAGGGAGAGTCGGAGAGCACGCGCACGTACATGGACCGGTTCGCAAGCGAGGTGCAGAAGATTGAGGGGATCTCGGAGGAGGTGGTACTGTACGCCCTAACGAACAGCCTTCGGCCCACGTTTTTCGCGGGGGACTTGGTAAGAAAGCCACCAAAAACTTTCGCCGAGGCCATGGAAAGGTCCCACGGGGAGAGCAACGTGGAGGATTATCTGGGTGCAAAGATCCAGGAATGCAGGCGACAGCAGAGGGGAAAGGGCGCCCCCGGGGGCGCCGGGGGGGGGCAGCAGCAAAGCCGACCCCAACAAACGCAGGCCAAGCCCCAGGCGGCACCGCAGGCGCCAGTGTACAGGACCGGCACCCCGATGGCAGCAGGACAGAAGGAGGCAGGCCCCGCCCCGGCGGCAAACCAGAGACAAGTTTTCCTGACGTTATACGGAACAGGAACCCTACCCCTGCCGAGGCCAATGAGGAAAGACACGGCGGCATTCAGGGATACCCGCCGATTTTGCGAATACCATGAGGACAATGGCCACACAACGGCCGAATGCTTGAACCTTGCGAAGGTCCTCAGCAAAATGAAGCCCGCGAACGGAGCCCCTCAGGCCCCGACGGCGAACCGCCCGGCGAGGATCCCCACGGGACACCAAGCGCCGAAGCAGGAACCAGCGGACGAGGCTATAGGGGACATCCTCACTATCGCCGGCGGCGGCGCATCGAGAGGTGACGACCCGTGGGAGGGCCGGCGGTACGCGTCAGACGTGGATCGGGCAGCAGGGGCTAAGCGCCCGCGTATAAACTTGGACATCTCGTTCACGGAGGACGACATGAAGGACATTACCACTCCCCACGACGACCCCCTGGTCATAACCCCCATCTTCCAAAGGGGAGACAAGTCCAGCGTGCGATTACACAGGGTGCTGGTCGACACGGGAGCGTCGGTGGACATACTGTACTGGAACGCCTTCGTCGACCTTGGGTTGGCCCGAGAAGACCTACTCCCATGTCGGGCCCCCATCAGGGGATTCGGTCAGTCGGAGGTCCCGGTGGCAGGAACATTCACCCTCCCAGTGACCTTGGGTCGGCACGCTCAGGCCAAGACAGTAGAGGTTGTATTCACGGTCGTCAACTTCACATCAGGATACAACGCCATCTTGGGGAGAACAGCGTTGCACGCCTTCCAGGCGGTAATGTCATCACTCCACCAGTGCCTCAAGTTCCCAACGGAGGCGGGAGTGTGCACAGTCCGAGGCTCCCAGAAAAAGGCGCGCGAGTGCTACTTCAATTCGGTCGGTGAGGTGATGACATCGAACGAGGGCCTACCCCACTCAATGCGGGAACGCACAACAAGGCCCGAACCGGCGTCCCACACGATTCAAGCATCCCTCGGGCGGGGCGAGGTGCGAATGGGAAAGGACCTCCCGCAGAACATCAGGGAAGGTCTAGAACAACTCCTGAGGAAGAACGAAGACTTGTTCGCCGGCGAGTTGGGGGAATTGGACGGCGTGCCAAGGGCGCTGGCGGAGCACAGACTAGCAGTGGCCCCGGGCGCCCACCCCGTCAGGCAAAAATTACGTCCGCTAAGGGCGGAAAAGAGGGAGGCGGCCGAGACGGAAGTCGAGAAGCTCCTCCAAGCGGGGTTCATTCGTCCGGTACGCTACCCCGCCTGGTTGTCCAACGTGGTAATGGTAAGAAAGGCAGATTCGGGGTGGAGGATGTGCGTTGACTTCACCAACTTGAACAAAACTTGCCCCAAGGACAGCTACCCACTGCCGTCGGTGGACCGGCTGGTAGACCAAAGCTCCGGGTGCGGGATGCTGAGTTTCATGGACGCACACTCGGGATACAACCAGGTGCCCATGGCACGGGAAGACGAGGAGAAGACGTCGTTCATCACAGAAATGGGCACGTTCTGCTTCAAGGTAATGCCGTTCGGCCTGCGCAACGCCGGGGCAACGTTCCAGAGGCTAATGGACAAAATATTCAAGACACAGATAGGGAGGAACGTAGAAGTGTACGTGGACGACATACTGGTCCGATCAAAGGAGGCCGAAACGCATTTGGCCGACCTAGAAGAGACCTTCGCCAACATCCGTAGAGCGGGACTCAAACTAAAAGCGAAAAAGTGCGCGTTCGGAGTCAAGGAGGGGCATTTCCTCGGTTTCCGAATCACGCCCGAAGGAATCAAGCCAAGGGAAGAAAAGGTGGAGGCCGTAACGGCCATGAACCCCCCGCGGACGCTGAAGGAGGTCCAGAAGCTAAACGGGAGGGTGGCGGCGCTGAGCAGATTCCTGCCGAGGACGGCAGATCGTTTGAAGCCTTTCTTCCAGCTGTTAAGGAACCCGGGACCCAAGGTGGTATGGTCAGACGAGTGCGAGAGGGCGTTCAAGGAACTCAAGCGCCAGCTTTCGAGCCTGCCAACGCTCCGCCCACCAACGAGAGGAGAGCCACTCACCATGTACGTAGCGTGCTCGGAGGCGGCCGTTAGCGCGGTCCTCATCTCGGAAGCAGGAGGCACACAGAGGCCAGTGTACTACCATTCCCGTTCATTGATAGGGGCGGAGGAGAGGTACCCGGAAATCGAGAAGCTAGCCCTGGCGGTAGTCTCGGCAGTCCGAAGGCTGAAGCCGTACTTTCACGCCCACACGGTCACGATCCCAACGGCCTACCCACTACTGCAACTCCTGCAGAAGCCGGACGTCTCGGGAAGACTAACCAAGTGGGCCATGGAACTCAGCGAGTTTCACCTAGTCATCGTGCCAGCAAGGGCAATCAAGGGGCAGGCAGTGGCGGACTTCATGGCCGAGTTAGCCCCGAGAGGAGTGGTGGAGGCAGACGAGCAGTGGTGGACGGCCCACGTGGACGGGTCGTCCAGCAATAGCGGATGCGGCGCGGGGGTCGTGGTTGCGTCCCCGACAGGGGAAAAAATCGAGTACTCGATCCACTTCGAATTCCGGGCGACTAACAATGCAGCGGAATACGAAGCTCTCCTTTCGGGGATCCGGCTAACTCGCGCACTAGGCGCATCCAAGGTACATTTCTACACGGACTCCCGGCTCGTAGCCAACCAAGTCAGGGGGGACTTCGTGTCCAAGGAAGACTCCATGGCGAGCTATGTCACCGAGACAAGAATGGCCTTGGGAAAGCTCAAAGAATGGAGGATCTCTCAAATAGGGAGAGAACACAATGGGGAGGCCGACACATTAGCCAAACTAGGGGCGTCCCCGGGAAAAAAGGAGGGAAGGTGGATCCGGATCGAGAACCAAGAACGTCCGACGCCGACCGCCGACCGCCGACCGCGGGCGGGGTAATAACTTCGGGGGACTGGAGAACGCCGATCACAAGGTTCATCGTGACAGGCGAAACGCCATCAGACCCGATGGAGGCCAGGAAGCTAAGGAACAGGGCGGCCTGGTTTGTAGTGGCTCAGGACAAGCTATATCGACGGTCGGCAGCAGAAGAGGCCCCCCTGAGACTATGCGTCCCACGCGAGGAGGGGAGGGCCATCGCACGAAGCCTGCACGAGGGGGCAAGCGGAGCGCACCAGGGCGGCAGAGCGCTGGAGAAACAAGTAGCCAGGCAAGGGTATTACTGGCCCGAGTCAATAAAAGACTCAGAGGAAATTGTTGGTCGATGCGACGTTTGCCAGAGGCATTCGAACGTCCAGAGAAAGCCGTCCACCATGATAAAGGCCGTAGCGACACCGGTACCATTCGCAAGGTGGGGAATCGACATAGTAGGACCGTTCCCGCCGGCGTCTAGAGGGAGGAAGTTCCTGTTCGTAGCGGTCGATTATTTCACAAAGTGGGCCGAAGCGGAGGCCACAAACACGATCAGCGAACAGAATGTGCTGAACTTTGTTTTCAGGAACATCGTCTGCCGTTTTGGGGTCCCGATCCAGATAATAACGGACAACGGGACACAGTTCACGGGAAAGAAGTTGAGAAAGTTCTGCGAAGACAGCGGGATCAAGCTAAGCTTCGCGCCAGTCTACCACCCGCAGGCTAACGGGCAGGTAGAAGTGACGAACCGAACAATAACGTCGATCCTGAAAAGGAAGGTGGGCGAGCACCCGGGAAACTGGGCGGACCTTGTCCCGGAAACAATGTGGGCGTACCGCACGACCATCCGAACGCCCACGGGTCAAACACCTTTCGCCCTCGCGTTCGGGATGGAGGCGGTAGCGCCAGCTGAGTTGGTATGGCCAACCGCGCGTATCGAGCAGTTCCAACCGGGCACGAACGACCAAGCCATGTTCCTAGAAAGGGAGTACTTGGAGGGCCGGAGAGAGGAGGCGGCTATCAGGGATCTAACTTACAAGCGAAGGGTGGCAAGGTACCACAACGAAAGAGTGGCCGACAAGAACTTAGCGCCGGGAGATTTGGTGTTGAGAAACGCCAAGGTAACGGGAGTCGATCAGACGAAGGGGAAACTGTCACCAAAGTGGGAGGGCCCGTACGTCATTACGGACGAAATCCAGCCCGGCATCTTTCGCCTGGGATACGAGGACGGGCAGGTGATAGAGAGAACGTGGCATGCCGACAACCTAGAGAAGTACAGGCGGTAAAGCGAGACGCACGCGAAACAACACTACCACTATTGTATCTGTTTTCTACGTCGGGCGTCCCCTGACCACGGCACATGAGGCCCAATAAAAAGCACCCCGGAGTGCACCCTTTAAAAGCGTTATTGTAAAAAAAAAAGAGAAAAAAAAGGGGGCAGCCCGCCGAAAAGGCCGGCGGAGAAGTCCCGAGGTCGGACGACCACGTGGGACAATCCGCCTGGGCCCAGGCCGCTCCCCCGAGCAAGAAAAAGCTGGAGAAGCCCGCCGAAAAGGCCGGCGGAGAAGTCTCGAGGTCGGACGACCACGTGGGACAATCCGCCTGGGCCCAGGCCGCTCCTCCGAGCAAGAAAAAGCTGGAGAAGCCCGCCGAAAAGGCCGGCGGAGAAGTCTCGAGGTCGGACGACCACGTGGGACAATCCGCCTGGGCCCAGGCCGCTCCCCCGAGTAAGAAAAAGCTGGAGAAGCCCGCCGAAAAGGTTGGTGGAAAAGTCTTGAGGTCGGACGACCACGTGAGACTATCCGCACGGCCCAGGCCGCTTCCCCGAGCAAACGTAAACCAGAGAAGCCCGCCGAAAAGGCCAACGGAAGGTCCCCGGGGCCGAAAGGCCACACGGGAACGTCCGAAGGGCCCAGGCCGCTCCTCTAAGGAAAAAACGGTTGAAGGAAGAAAGGAAGCGGAAGCGACAGATAAGCAGGGAAACGAAAACGAAAGGAGAGGGCAGACGGGTCGACGGCCGAACAAAAAGCGAGAGAAAACAAGTAAGTAAAAGAGCAGGAAAAAGTTAAGTATTATTACAATGCAGGAAAAAGTTAAGTATTGTTCCTCCCGTACAAAAAAAAACAAACACACGCTACGGACCGACTAGTCAAGGGGAGGGTCCACGTAGTCGGGGAAGTCAGCTTCGAGGTCTTTCTCCTCGCTGTCGCTCACGTCCACGGGAGGTTGATAGGAAGGGGCGCCGTTCTCTTTCCAATCGTCAAACTCTTTGCAGCTCCGGGGCACCACGCCGCGCGAAAGGGGCGGGTAAACAAGCGAACACATCTTGCGCCCGTGCACGTAACCCTTCCAGAAGCCCAGACGCTTCGAGTCGGCGAGCAGTACGGCGTGATCCGCTTGCATACCGGCCAAGCGATTCTTGAAGTCGGGAATAAACTCCTCGATAAAAGAGGCCTGCGCGGCGTCCGCCCGAGTTTTCTCTTCCTCCGCAGAACGGCGCAAGTCGTCAGCCAGGCGGTCACGTTCACGCTTGACGGCGTCCAACTCGGTCTCCACGGCTTCAATGGTGACCTTGGCAGCAGCAAGGTCGGCTTCCGCGGCGGCAAGGCCGGTCGTTTTACGCTGAAGCTCCCCGTCCAGCTCAGCGCCCCTTCCCAGCCGAACATGAGCGAGGACAGAAAGCTGCAGCAGATGATGGTATAGGTCGAGGTCGACGACCGAAAGGGGACGGGCGCGCAGTTGAACGAACTCATCTTCGGGCGCCATCAGAGAATGAACATCCGCGAGCCTTTGCTTAAAGATCCCGCCAAGGCGCGGCAGAAGGGTCACGGGATCGAGGGGGGTACAGCCGTCAAGGGTCTGCTGAAGATCTTTCATGACAGCACTGAAGTGCCCGTCTTCAAAATGCCCGCCTCCCGACGAAGACGCAAAGAAGCGGTCGAAGGTCCCGTCCGACGGAATGTTAGAGTGGCTGGCACCAGGGCTGTTCTCAGAAGCGTCCAAGTCCTCAATTTGGACCGAGTCCTTCACCAAGGAGGCGGCGACCGACTTTCGTTTCTCAGCGCGACTCTTCTTCTTTTGCCGTCGGTCGGACCGGCTGTCTCGAAGGGGGGCATCCGGGGCACCAGGAGCAGAGGAAGCATCACGATGGGAGTCCGGGGCGCCGACCTCGATGATATTGATGGGAGACTCGTCAAGGGGAGTCTCGAAGCAAACTTCGTCGGCTTGCCTCTTCTTGTTGCGTTTAGGCGGCGGGCCGTCCCGAAAGTAAGGCGACTTCACGGGCAAATCCAGATGGTCCTCGTACGACCAGGTGGCCAGCGTCCGGACGTTGACGGGCCCGTGGCGATAAACCTCGACGAGGATGTCTTGAGCAATGGCGGCCATGGGATCCAAGCTGTCTCGGGACGGAGCGGCGGCTCGCTTCAGGGACGACAGCACGGTCCAGCGGGTGGGGAAACACGCACCCGAGTCCAACGTTCCAAGGGCACTGACGGGGACGAAGAAGAAGCGGTCCCGCCAGTGATGGGACCGGTCGGCCAGCCCGTCGAAGAGGGCGCCGGTGGAACGCTGAGCGACTAACACACGGCGAGGATCGGTGGGCATGGAGGTCATCGTGAACCACGTCAGGAAGACCGGTAGAGAGGCTGGGCAGCCGGCGCGACGTGAGAGAGTTTCGAAGATCACGAAGCGGTCGATGGCCGCCGGAGGGAACTGAGAGATGGTCACGCCGCAGTAAGACATCGCCTCGGCCACCAAAGACGGAAGCGGAAGAACGAGACCGGCGTCGGCAAAAGGCGTATAGAGGGCGACCGAGCCCGGCGGCGGATCAGAGGCAACACGCTCGCCAGCGACAGTGAAGGGGAGGTCGGGCTGGCCCATCTTCACCAGCGCCTCCCGGATCGCGTCGACCCCGACGGTGGACAGAGGGTCCTTGGGGGAGGGAGAGACGAAGAGCGACGAACACATTTTGCTCGCCGAAGGGCGTGCACCGTCACGACCGGAGGAGGGAGCGGAGGCCATCAGCAACCTGGGAGAGAAAGTGGAATAAAAGAAGGGAAAGGAAGTCAGTCGCGAGAAGCAAGTGAGGATTTATATAGGGATAAGGAGGGCACGGAAAACGAAGCGTCGCATACCCGGGTTGGTCAGAATCAGATGGGCCAGGAAGCCCCCGACGGAGCCCAAGAACCGGCCCGTCGGGGGCGAGGGCGAAGGTCAGGGACCGACGCGGTCGGCGGAGCTGGGGAGAGGCGCCCGTAGTAAGCTCGGCGGAGTCCAGCGACCGAACGACGCAAGAGGAGCGCGGTGGGGGAGTCCAGATGGGCCGACAGGCAGACCCCACGAACGAAACGACGTAGCAGGGCGACGTTTGAGCCGGCGATAGGGGGCCCGGCACGAGGGACGGGAGCAGAGCTCGAGAAGGATGCGGGCAACGTCGACAGAAGACGCCGTGATGCGCGAATCTGCACGGACGTGCGAAGGCAGTCAAAAAAAAAAAAAAAAAGAGAGGCAAAGGCATTTTTCATTAAATAAAACCAAGTGCTACAAGCGGCCGGTGGCACGGCGGGAAAAAGTACACAACGCACAACAATAGCTAATTCCGGATATAAAAAAGAAATAGGAGAGAAGTTGAACGAGGCGCGCCCCAGACGTCGTCTCATGGAGGCGGATCCACGGCCCGGATGAACGTGGTCGCGGTCGCGGACGTCCCCCGGACGAACTTAAGGGGCTGGCTTCGAGGGTCCCGACAGAAAGTGGCGCAGGTCATGGGCCGGAAGGGACGAAGACCCGCGGAAAAGACGAGGGCCCCGCGGCCGGCGACGCCTCGGAATGGGCGTCGGATCAGCGACGGCAGCAGGAGCGACGGTCGTACCTTGCGCGCGGGAAGCACGCGAAGTTCCAGCAGAGCCCGACGTGCCAGGATAGGTGATGAGGGGAAGCTCCGCGACAATGTCGTCGCAGCGAATCCGGTTGAGGCGGCGGTGGACGTCGATCAGAACGGCGTTAAGGCGCTGAGTCTCAGCTACGGCGACACTGTTGGGGACTCCAGTAGGCGACAACAGGCACAGGGCCCAGGTAGCATGTTGAGCCTGCACTTCGCGGCCATACTCCTCAAGGATGTCTCGAGCACTCATAGTGAAAAGGAGAGGGGATGCGGAAAATAAAGCTCTCAAGCAGCCTATTTATAGGGAAGCAAGGAAGGAGGGGCCCGAGAACCAAGGAGCTTTAATGAGAGCAGGTGGGGGTCGAAAGGGGGGTGGACGGCCCCAGGCCCCCGGGCCTGCTAAGGAAGGGGGGAGTACTGTTGGTACCATGGACCGCGGCCCATGGACCGAACCGGACCGGACGGCCCAGGCGGACGGACGGGCGGGCGGACGAGTGGACGAACGGGGCTGACCGTACAAGCCCACGAGGAGGCCCAATAACAACAAGTGAAGGCTATAAATACCTCCCCTGGCCCAACGGGGGGGGTTGACAATTCTGGAGAGTGAACACTTGGGAGAGTTGAGGTTGTGAGCTTACACCGACGAGCCCACACACCAACAGATTGAAAATGACATTTTTAACTTACTGGAAGGACGCGACCGCTCGACTCAATCGGCGCAATACTCTCCGCTAGGCTTTCCTCCGCACGCTTTCGTCGAGAGTGATGGGTAGGAATTTTTTTTAATCGTTTTGGGTGTTGATGGTCAAAAAAAAAATTGTATAAATTTGTTGATTGTAATGTTAGGAAACTAGGACGATTTGATTGATTAATGACAGTCAGTATAAAGTGACGCTTGTATAACTAGTGTTCAAATTTCTATCAGTCTACTAGTAGATTAACAACAGGTTTTTAATTTCTTTCCCCGAAAATTACCAAGCACGTTAGTTGTTGTTGTCAGCCGTAGATTCTTTTTAAATTGTTTCGACGGCCCAGATCAGACAAAGTTCGCATGCGAAACATACCGTAAAAAAATAATTATTCATTTATTTAAAATTTAAATTCCATAAAAAAAAGGTATTTATTTCAGATAGTCCCACGTATTTGTAACTAATGACATTTAGCATACTAATAAGAACAATCCAAAATCCAAATCCTCTCCACTCAGTCACTTCACTTTCCTCCTCCGACCTCCGGTAATCGCCTCCGTTTCCTTTACTCCTGCCCTCCCTCCGGCATATCCCTTTACTGTCCGTTGTTTTAGACTTCTCTCTGTCACCTTCTTCGATAAATCTCCGCGATCCTCTGTAGTCAAGGATTATCCCAATTCCCAACGACGATAATGAAAGGGGTTTTAAGAAATTGGTTTCTGTCTTACTTCTCCGAAGATGGAGTTTCTTGGAGTTCGCTCGGTTCATCGTATTGGGTGTCTAATTGATAATGCTTTGTCCGTTCAGGTAATTTTTCCAAAATGAATAATTTAGGGTTTGGGAAATTCATGGTGATTTGTGTCATTTTCTTAACATCCAGTGATACAGGCTGTTTTCATGGTTCCACAATCCACACACTGATTTTAAAAATATTTCAGATCATTACTCATTATGCAATGATCTAAGTAAAGTGTAACAATTAACATTGATAACTTAAAATTGAAATTGCTAATTTTTAGGGGCTAAGGAAGGTGGTCTGTATTATGCACAACAAATATAAGCTTTAAAGATTTGATGGATATAAGATTTAAGGTTAGTTGCCCACATGCGTTAATTATGCAAATGTTAGATTTTGATTGTAAAAAGATCCTTAATGCTGCCACCAGTCTCAGTTTGATGCTTGATAAGATTAAAGTTTTAGGGTTTAAGTTATTGTTAGTTTTTTATTATAATAAAATGACCCTTAAACAAGCCCTGCCCCATTGTTCCAAGATATTTTTACATTAATCAAGTTGGTTAGGATTTGTCATATTTTTCTAAGGTGAGCTAAGCATGACCTGAATATTGATAACAAAAAACAAAGATAAAAAAAGTTAGGTTTACATATTCAATTTATTTCAATAGTATGTTAGATGACATGTTAAATTAGGATGTAAACAATTTAATACCATTTATGAGTACTTGTTTCCTTCCTAATTTTCCTTGTTATTCAAAATCACTCAAGATTAGGTGACCTGGTCTGTATCACAATAAAAAAACAAATCCACCTAATTTTGAAAAATTTAGTCCACAACTTGTTCAAGGATCAACCAAACCATAAGAACTAAATTCATCAAGGAATGATGTCAAATTGACTTGCTTCCTATTTTTTCCCCTTCACTAATTACCACCACTGTTTCTTTTCATGTCAATATGCCATATATTGTTGTTAACTTAGTTTCCACCTTTTAGTTTTTTCCAACCACTACACACAATATATATTGATGTATATACATAGTCCAACACTCCTCCAACTACACTATCTGCCTATATATAGATCAATAAATTTAAGGGTGGCTAAGCTGCCTATCTGTAACCCTCAATAGATTAGAGTTCTATTAGTTTTCTTTCCACAATCATGATGAAACTCGTCTTTGTTATTGCGATGCTCCTCCTTGTGATTACTATTCATGGTGGTGGTTTTCAGGTTAGAGCTTGTGGTAGGAATTGTCACTTCATGTCATTAGAATCAGATCACATGGAGGAGGGTTGTGAAGAGATGTATGTTGTGAAGGAAGGAGACACTCTGCAGAGCATAAGTGCAAAGTGTAATGATCCTTTCATCTTAGAAGAAAATCCTTTTATTCAACAGGATAATGATGTCTACCCTGGTTTGGTTATTAAGATAACTCCATATTATACTGTGGATTAGGCCTTAGGGTTTTTCTCTCTGATGTATTGAATTTAGATTTTATTAAAAAATATCCAATTCAAATGGCCCAGTTCCAAGATTCCTTTTTTTTTCTTTCTTTTTGCACAAAGATGAGGGATGTACTTGTTTAATGGTTATATACATACTTACCAATGATTTAGAAGATTTTATCAAAAGATATTGAAATTTGAATGTACCTCTTTAATAAATATCGATGTGTTCTTTGAAATTTGAATAAGGTAAAAATCAAGTCATTCAAGTATAACTGGATTGAACTAATGCTTGACTATATATTTCTCTTGATATATGCATTCACATATTAATATGGATGCATAATTGCAATAATTGCATAGTCCAAGAATTGTATGTTGACTTTCTTCATCAAAAAAAATTGTATATCTCAAGAAAAATACAATTGTCGATCCATCATAATTCATAAAATGTACATTCCTCAATTCTTTAGGATTAGCCATATTTATCATACCTCTTTTGTTCAGTATTTTCAAAATTTAAACATAGATTGCTTTCAAAATTAACTATGAAATTTTATAAATGAGGTGGGTGGTTGAGCCCATGGGATCATATCCCTGGATAGGGGGAGTTTGGTACTATGATCCAAGTCAGAAACTGCACATGTGCACAGACTCGGGACCTGTAAGCCCAGAGACCAACTTGTCAAGAGGTCTGACTCGTGGGATAGTATAAACACCCTCAAAATTATTAGTGAGAGTGATTTTTGATCACTTGTATTGTTACACTTGTAATAGAAAGAAAGATATTGAGAAAGGTTTTACCCAAGTACTAGCGTGTGAGTGAGAGGAAATTATCGACCCCGTACCCACACGAATTAGATAGGAATTATTTCTATACTCTGTTTTTGTAAACTGAACATTAACCTTATTTTTTTAATGAGATTTAATTATTTCAAAAAAAAAGAATTACCATAAATAAAATAATGATGAATTGACGATTCTTGGATTTTGGTTGAATAGGAAAATTTGAGTAGTAGGAAGAAATTACCTTTGGGATAAAAGAGCGATCATGTTCATTAACCTAGGCATAAAAAAATTGTCTTTTGACTACTAATATAAGAAACAAGAACACTTCGAGATTTACATCCAAGATGTATTTTATTTATTAATAATTACAAGAAACCAATAGATCAAGAATAAACGGTCAAGATCAATTATAACACATTTATAACACAATCAATTATTACACCAGAATTTTTCCCATAAACATTAAACTAAAATGATAAATAATGACAAAAGGAGCAATAAAAGATTGTATTTAAAACCAAAGTAATGCAATTTAAAACAATTCTCCATTTCTTACCAGTAAATTTCAATGCGGTTTCTTCTCTCCACCAAAATTCAATTTCCCAAACCATTTCTTTTTATTTTTCCCAAAATTCAATCCCTTGGTTTTCTTCTCTTCCCGTCCTTCCTCGTTTTCGGATTCTTGTGAAGACGTTTTGGCCTTTGCAATTCTTGAATTGCCTCTCTTTAGACGTGAATTGCTTGTATATGCAGCGTGTATGAGCTCCCTTTCTTTAAGAAATCTATCTATCTGTCAGAACATAAACATTCAAAAAAAATATTGCAAAATTTAAATAAGTTACCCACTGGTCCACCTCCACATTACAAAAATATTACAAATTTTATTTTGTGGAGTAAATTTTTAAATTAGATGGGGGAAAGGACTTCCAATGCCTATTCCTAATCTACATCTGCACTGTGTGCACACCAAGTTTAGGAGTAGGTAGGAACTAGCAACTAGATGGTGAGTTACTCTAAACCACTATTAATCTATGGGAATAATCTAAGTATGTCCTTAGTTGTTAGCTACTTTATTCTTTTATACTTAGTCATACTAATACAACGCTCAAATCCTTTCAAGCTAGCTCAAAAATCATTCCCAAGTCCAATGAGGGTTCCTCATATATTCGATTACACCTCTTCTTCCATTGTGCCACATATATATATATATAGCTCAGATCATTTTCATTTTGTCAAACCTACTCACCAACTGGTAAATAAAATAAAAGGTTTGGGCATTCCCAGATCCCACCCAATCCAGCTTGTTGACCATCATCTTCCATATATGTTCAAAATAAATACAAATGAAGAACAAGAGGTCGGTTTCAATTGCTGGATGTTACTCTAGACACTCATTGGTGAGATCACTTGGCATCTATGGCAGGAGAGGAACAGAAAGTCGAAAACTGGTGTGTTCAAATCCATTGATGTGGTAACTGTAGAGATTGTGAAGGACTGCAAGATTTTTTTTATGTCAAGGATAAGCCTCCTGACTTGGGTACTTTTGAAGTTGCTACTATTGGACTATGGAGATGTTAGGTAGATTGTCATTCTGATCCTGTTTTCTGTGTTTGCTATTTGTTTTGTTCTATTTCTAAGCTACCCCTAGAGGATTTTGCCTACCCTGAGTAGTGATATTCGCCTATTTGTTAAGGGATATCATCTTTATGTATATACCTGTAAAACTGGGCAAGGCCCACTTCATTTCTAATGAAATTTTAACTTCATAAAAAGAAAAAGAAAGAAAAAGAGGTTCATTACTCTACTGTTTCCAACTCATGGTTTCCACACAGGATGCAGCCATATACTTTCTACGAGGAGTCGAGGACTATTTGTTGGTGTTTTACTGTTTTCCCTTGAGAATATTATTGTCCACTCTCATCTATTATGATGCAAGAGGTTCATTACTCTACTGTTTCCAACTCATGGTTTCCACACAGAATGCAGCCATATACTTTCTACGAGGAGTCGAGGACTATTTGGTGGTGTTTTCCCTTGAGAATATTATTGTCCACTCTCATCTATTATGATGATTTAGGACGATGCATTTTAGAATTATCTCTGCCCACAACCATTTCAGCCTAGAAAGAATCTTGTTGCTTTTTGTAGATTTCTATAATTATTTGTATTTTATATAAGGTTTCGCCATCCATTAAGCCCATAGAGCAATCCTTCAACTGACATCCATCTCCCTCAGGGAAAAAAATCTTGAATATCTAGTCCAGCTTCTTCTACGGATCTAATAGCTCAGCCCCAACTAATAACTTTGCTTTTATCTTAGAGGAATCTATATACACTCTGCAATGTTTTTAACATGTATTCGACAACTTGCATGCCTAGAACCAGAATGATAGTTTGTCATACTCCACTTCAAAAGCTGCCATCTACCAGCATATGCTAAATATTTGGTTTTTCATTTTGCTGTCATATTCCATAGGCTGCTAAGACAATCGGAGCAGTCACTGTAATAATAAAGGGACTTTGCATTTAGAGGCAACCCCAAATATCTATTGAACTTTGAAAAGGATCCTTGCTTGGAAAGATATAGTCCTGACCAGTCTTCTCTGGTATCTAATATCAACAACTCTTGGATAGAGAAATGTTTGACTTTTAGTGGCTGATTTTTAAGTCAAATACTCCAATAAATTTCTTTAGTTCTGCGAAGCAAGCCATCACTATACTGATGGATTCCTTAGTGGCTTACTGGCTTTTGAGAAGACCACTGCATCATATGTATAAATTTGGTGAGACTTTACTTTGGTCCAATCCACTCTCTTCTTTATCCTTGAGTGATTGATTATTTGGCTTAGATGTTCCATAACAAGGGTGTAGAAAGGAGAGTGGAGTCTCCTTATCTCAACCCTTTGTTCATATAGTAAACTCTCGTGGGTAAACCGTTAACTAGGATGGAGAAAGAACTGGAAGTGGCAATCTCTGATCCATTTCACAAATTTTTCCTCAAATTCCCTTGCCAGGGTAAGTTACAAACTAAAATAGCCCCTTGGTTATATATCTACCTTTAGATGTGAATTTTTGAATCCATTGCTCCTTTTTAACTCTCATAAATTCTGAGGCAAGTAGGCAGTTATCACTATGTAGCATTGTTTGTAGCCTACCTTTTATAAAAATAGATTGGTTTTTTGAAACTAGTCATAAGAGGACATGTTTGAATCTATTCGCTAGGATTTTTTACATCACTTTCTATGTAACATCGCAGCAAGAGGATCTGAAATCGCTAACTATTGTGACTCATCTCCAATCACCAACTGAAATGCACCAATGATTTGCTTCTCTAAGGTGCCAGCCATGAAAGAAGAACTTAACAGCAGAGGTGAATTATGGGCCATGGCCCGATTAGATTCCAACAAGTTTTGAAAAAAATGCATTAAATCTATTAAGAATTGAGAAAAGGTGTCCGAATTTCCTTGTCGGTCTCGGTGGGCATACCCTCCAAAAAATGTGTTATGAAAGATTTATGTTTCCTTGGGAAATCTCTGAAGTGGACTTTCATTGTCAAAGACCTCTCTAGAGTACGTATTGAAAGTCTATTTAAGGATAATTTTCCATATTTTTTATGGACAACATTTCATTGAATAAGTATACAATGATTCCAAAATAGTTTTCAATTGAGAAAGGCTGCTCGATGTGAGCAGATTTAGTAAAACTTTTAAGAGGATCAGAGCACTAAGGAGTTTTAAATTTCAGGATATAATAGGCAATTTCATAAATTGACAATAATTTTGTTACCATATTTTAATTTTATCAAAATTTTAGGGGCATGCAAAATTCTTACAGATTAACGTAGCAGTGCTAATACGCCTAACAGTTTAAGTAAACTTACAGATTGGGTTTCTTCTGTATATCTGCTTGTCATTTCTGAAAAGTGGCTCATCACCTGTTGAATAAACAACCGTTCAAAATTTCAAACCAAGAAGAAAACGCTATAATCATTATCATGATTGTAACCCCAAACCAAGTACATTCATTAAAAAAAAATCAACCTCTCTGTACTCTGACTCAAAATTGAAAAGGTCGGCTCTTTTTTCGAGTATCCTTTTCTCCACATCTTGAATGCTCTTTTTTAAATCGGAAAAGGAAGCAGCACACAATACCTCTATTGTGTAATTTGCACTTTTAAAAAAGTTGTCACCTATAGCAGGGTGAAGGTAATATGTTAAAAGTTAACACTTAACTTATAACTTATAACCTAAACCTAAACATATATATTATATAGTGCCATAGTTCATATTTTAATTGTTCATAAAAACTTAAATATATCTGCTTGTACTGATGTGTAGTCTTTCTATTGTTAATCTAACTAAGTGCTTATATTTTAATGATTATCAACCTATCTCTCATATGTATTAAAGGTTGATAAGTATGTAAAGTCTAACCCACATTATCCACATGGCATGCCAATCCATTCATAGTTCATACCAAATTGCATGGGAGGAGAATGCTTGAAGTTGATTATCATTATATAGTCCTGGATCAAATCATTGTTAAAATATCTCCATTCTTAATTCTTAAAAATATATGTGGCTCAGAGCTAAGGTTGAGCGGGCAAGGGGATGGAGCAGGGATACCCGACCAAATTATTGAATCTTTTTTATTGATTTTAAACAATAATGTAAAATACTGAATTAAAAAATCAAAAGTCTGAAATTATAGTCCAAATGTAAATAGTCCAAATACTTAAAAATTGAATAGTCCAAATGTAAATAGATAATAATTAAGTAAATTAACAAAGATTATCGTTAATAATTAATCTTTAATCTCTTCAACGTCATCAACTTCTTCACCACTATCAAAAAGATCATCGTCATGGTGATCAAGATCAATCGGGCTCATAGTTTCTATGTCCGAAACAATCGATTTTGATTTTTTTTCTGTTTCATTATCTACAAAAGATTTCAATCCCCGTACCATTTCCAGGTACGGAGATTAAAATCCCCACCCCGGATAATACCTGTACCCAAGGTAAATTATATTTATACCTTATATAGTATTTTATATAGTTTAATTTATATAAATTACCTTATATAATATATTAAATTACCTCATAATGTTTTATTATACCCCTACCCTATACCATAAATCCATAATCACTTGAATTGTAAAAAAATTACCAACTTATACTTGAGTATAACAATATAACACATAAACACTCAAACTATGCCTGAATAGATAGTAACATAGTAGAATCTAAAAGGAGAATGAGGATCCCATAAAATATTAAAAACTAACCGTAGACAGAAAATACATGCTTTCCTGCTTTCAACTCATGTATATCACAAGGTTGAAATCCATCCAACTTTTTAAAAAATGCATAATCAGAATCTTTGGAAGCTGCAATCTATGGTGCAAATAAATTTCATATTCAACCAATAGAAACATATTTTAAAAGGGATGAAAAAATGTTTGAAGAAAGTTTTTTTTTACCGAACTAGTAGTTGGATTAAAATGGTAAACCGGAAATTTAAGGAAATACATCCCAGCTGATGTAAATTTTCCCATTTTCACACTATCTTCCTGTAAATAATATAAAAAAATCACAAAATAGTTTTTTTTTATCATGGTACTTTTCATTAATTAAAACAGAAATAAAAGTCGCAATTACATAAATAAATAGATTAACATAAGTAAAATAAAGAACCAAACTTTGACTAAGTTTGATCTAAACCGACGTCATGCAGTTGCATGATGTAGGCGTTCCAATGATGGATCGCTAGTGCCTCCCTCGGTCCTCCGCGATTTATGCGATTTCCGGTAGAGGTACTCAAAAAAAAATTACAAAATAGAAAACAGTAATTTTGATGCATCGGTATTTTTAAGAATATTTTGAAATTTAAATGGCTATTTAAAATCCATTCTGAGTTTAGACTATCTTCCAGTACTACATACCATAATACTGCCATCCAAATTGAATTATAGTATTTGGTACGCAATAAAACAACTCACCTACTTCGATATATTAAAATGCTACGATTTATATATTAGTTGCACTTAATAATAAATAATTAAATATGTTCAATTTTTTTGGATAAGAGAGTTTGATGCTGTGAACAATTGGGAGGGGATTAAGCATGTAAATGGTATACCAGAATTTAAATTCATTTAAGGCAATTCGAATGCGAATTCAGATTTTAATTTTAGAATCCGCAAAATATTTGGTTGAATTCGGATACCTGTCAAAACTGCCATTAAAAATCTGATTCGAGTAAATATATGGTTATACGAATCGTCAAATTCAATTATTCATATTATATTAATAATCATTTTTAAATATTATAGAATTTAAATGTTAAATATTCAAATAAATAATATAATATTTTTTTTCCTTTTTTTTGAAAGAAATTAAATTTTCATTTAACAGAAGGGCAATTCCCAGATTACACGGAGTAAAAAATTTAAAGATACAAGTACAGAGAAATAAGCAAGAAGCTCATTGACTCTCACATTAGCTATGTAATTTAGTTGTTCAGTAACTAGACATGCTGTCTCAGTATGTTGATCTCCCATACTTCCATAGTTGATGCCGTTACATTTTTATTCCTTATTCTTCATTGGGAATTGAGGTTATAAGTTAAGAATACTCAACCCTAGATGCCGTAACATTTGTTTTAACTCTTCACCTTCTTATTTCTTCATCGTCAGCAGACCAACATATTGTTCGAATTATTCGAATATTTGAATAATTTTGACAAATTCGTATTTCAATTTCAGAATCGATAAAATATTTGATCGAATATTTATTCGAATTTGGATATTGTGGTATCCGATTCAAATTCGACCGATTGACGGACTTAGAGGGGATATCCTTATATCCTAATGGATGCTCTTATATTTTAAGAACTATCAGAGGTCCAAAGATTAGAGACTTACAGTAGAATTGAACTATAATACAGATCTGATTAAAAAAACATACCTGTAAAGCAAGACTTAACCCCCCATTCTCTTCTTCCTCAAAGTACAGAAGCTACCAACAGAAATAGAGGAGAAAGAAATCAAATGAAAACATATTGTTTCATCTAGAGTCCAAACACTATAAATAAATACAAACTTATCTATTAGAGAGTAAAAAATTCTAAATCACATTTTAAAACATTAATTTGACATATTGATAGAAAAATTATTTTTCTTGTCTCATATTTAAACAGAGATTACCCTTCATCAAATATTAAACCTGTAGCAGCATTAAAACTTAAAACTAACATCAAATATTAATTCCTCAGTTGTAGCATGACATTGCCCTTCATTTTTATTAATGAAAAACTTTACTTTTTGTAAAAAAACAATCAAACTTAATTTATTATTAGTTGAACTGTTGGACAATAGTGCAGTGATCTTGCAATTTGGAAATTTGGAAATAATTTCGTGTGGGAAAAAGATGTGAATCTGCATAATTTCATGCGATTTTATTTTATAATTGTATGTAATGGCACAAACATATGCGACGGTGTAATTAATATGAAGCATTGTGTATTAGCTAATAAGTTTGTAAAGTCACTTAGTAACAATCTTCCCCTAAATTACCTTGAACTTGCTTTTGTCAAATGACTGTACACGACATACAATTCCAGCTTCTGCCTCCTCTTCGGTTACAAATACAGAATAAAAATGAGTGGATTGCTTCTCAACCTGTTAGATGATATTAATAGTTAAACAGTTAAACTTTATTCACCAAGATTCCAAAGTTGAAAGACTGAAGTAACTTGATAAAAAATACTTAACCTTTGTGGACAAAGATTGACCTAGTTGAATTGTAACAGTGTCGACATTCCCATTCAAAGCCTCCTCCAATACAGTTGTGGATACAGTTGTTTTAATCGAAACTCCAAGTTTGCTAATATAGTAATAGGTAATATCCATTGAATACATATGTTAATCATGATGCAAATCATAATGAAGCTTGTAAATATTACGAAATAAAATATAGTAACATATGTAAATTTACGTGCCTAAAAAGTGCAGCAAACATAGTATTAATGGTACCAAGGCTGGAAAGATCAAGTTCCATTTCTTCATTTTCTGCTTCAATTGCCTGAAGAAGATAGATAAAATCACGCATTTATTAATCTATGAATTTTTATATCAACGAGTTAATGAAATTATTGTAAATTATTGTAAACTACCAGATATACACCTCGAAATTATTGTAAATTTATAATATTGGTTACCTCAAAACCATCAGTATCATATTGTTGCCTTTTCTCTGGGTCTGACAATATATTATATGAAAAAGTGACTTCCTTGAATTCATCTGCTGCTACAGGATCATTGGCATTTTTGTCAGGATGGTACCTAAAAGGTAAAAAAGCAAACATTGTAAAGTGCAACAATATATAGAATTATTAGAATTGCAGACACGATATTATTGTAAATTTGCAAGTATTTTTATATGGAATGCAATCTTCACCATACTATTATAGATCTATAATCTCATTGTTATATTTCTCAATCATATTTATAATGATCACAAAAATAAGAAAAATGATCCATAAATTATTTGTGTTTAACCAATTAAACCCAGCTAGTTGGTGACATTGCCCATCTCAGTAGGAAGTAAGTAAAAGACTTGCCAGTGGCACCATTCAACAATTAATCATGCATGAATAAGTTACTTGGACAACCGCATGAATTTGATAGTTGACAAAAATATTCTAAAATTAAGATAGTTGTTAGATTTGGTTGTTAAATAAATTTAATACATTTGATTAAATTTAATCCAGAAATTTATCTTAAATGTATCAATGATTCAGATCAACGATTTATATTTTTGGCCAATTAAAAAAAAACGATAAACCCTAGAATCACTAAAACAGAAGAAGAAAAACACACGATCTCACAGACAAAAACTCAACGAATAAAAATAAGATTCCGTAATTGTAGAGAAATTAGGGTTTTACTTAAGAGCAAGTTTCCGATATGCAGACTTGATTTCCTGATCAGAAGCAACACGAGACACTCCTAACACTTCATACAGATCTCTCCTCTGCTTCTCCTCCTCCCCGTCCTCTTTATCTCTCTTCTTTTTCTTTTTCTTCTTCTTCTCCTCTTTCTCGTTGGGGAAAAACCTCGGAGTCTGCATTTTCCGGCTCCGGGAACCAGTCGTCGGGAGGAGCCTCGCCCCTCCTCGCCTCACTACACTTCAACCTGTAGAAGCAGCGGAGGGGGGGAATAAGAGGTGGTTGAGAACTTGAGATGGAGAATGGATCGTTTTTCTTCACTGGATTGGGGAAATCTGTTGAGAATTTTCGAGAAAAAGATGGAATATCGGATACAATCAACCAGTACACTACCTTTATTTTTGTTTTTTTTTCCAGCTGTTATTTTCATATTAGGTAATAACTAATAAATAATAAGTAAATAATTAATTAACTAATAGAATAAAGAGTGTAATATTGGAAATCTGGAATGGTTGTAGAAGTGGACAAGGGTGGGGTCAAACCCGAGAACATGAAATCCGATATAAAAGATCTAAATCAGAGTATTTTTTACCCGATTTTTTCAGGTCGGTTTCGGATAAGACTCGAGACAAACTCGAAATTTTTTAGAAAAAAATTTTAAAATATAAATAATTAATATAATTTTATAAAAAATTTAATATATATATTTAATAATAAAGACATTGACGATATTGAGAATGATGATGAACATGTAGATGTATAAATTTAATTTGATGTTTTAATATTTTAGTTTATTTAAGAATTATTTAATATTTTATCTTATTTAAAATTTTAAAAATTATTTGATGTTTTATCATATTTAAAAATTATTTGATGTTTTACTTATTTAAAAATTATTTAAATAACAGATTTCTTTATACAAAATTAACAAAAAAATTATTAAACCCAAACCTGGATAATATACCAAAATTACATAATATATCATTGGATAAATTTAAATAAAAATATACAAAATAAGATTCAAGCCCGGCCTATGTCCATTAATATTTTTTTTTTTATCGACAGATCAATAGTTGTGAATCGTTTGACATGATTGTGTCATTTAATGTTGTTTGTTATTATTTTTTTTGCATATCTCGAATAATTTTACAATGTTGCATCTTGCATGTGGATGTATACTTGACTTGAGAATTGAAATCAAATTATACTCTATTATCCCGCATGTATTGCTAATATATCTACTGTTTGAAATGGTTCAGAATTCAATTTAAGTGTATATACTTTAATTTTTATTTACTTTATATACACGTAACTTATCAAATGTTAGTTGTTTAGTTGATCGATAAGAGTCGTGCAATTTTGGACAAGATATTTTACTCGACGGATTTTCACCATCAAAAAACCGTCAGCGAAAACTACAAACTACAAACATCCGCCATTTTACCCAAGTCTTGTCATCACGGATTAAAATAATTGATGGTGAAAATTCGTCATCAAAATAACTGAATTTTTGATATAGATATATATAGATTTTAGTGAAAATAATAATACTATTTAATGTAGGTAGGTAGAATGTAGGATGGATGGATGTCAAGATATACCATATAGACAACCAAATAGTAAGCTTCAAATTCGATTTTAACCTCATAAACTTACCTTTTTAAATAATGATAATTTTAAATTACGCACCACTCTCCCCTTTGAAAGCTATTATAGAATGCTATTGGGTGTTTGTCGTGACATATATAGACGGAAAAAAATAAAAGATACAGATAACACATTAATAGGCCTCCTGAGGTAGTTATTAAGGAAATTATTAAAGACATCAGTCTCTTCTTTGATTTTGTATATTACAAGAAGAGCTGTTGTTATCCTTTGAAGACATCTATGATAAAAATATGAGAGACCAACCTCTTGAGACAGTGTATTTAGTTACTGTATAACTAGACTACATAGCTAATGAAAGAAAGTCAATAAGTTTTTTGTTCATTTTATTTATTTATCTCTATTCTCTATGTAAAATAGACATTGAGCTTATTTTTTTAATGAAATTTAATTGTTTCAAAAAAAGAATAATAATTTCTCATGATAATTATGAGTTATTAATGATAGTCTTTTTTTAAGTGATCTAACATTTAAGTTAAATATTATGACATGATCGAGACTTATGATGGAATGTAATATGATTACATAACAGTAGACAAATGTCACAATGACTTGAAGGTGCACCTATGCATGGAAATTTCAGGAATGCGCTGATGAATGGAAATTCCATCAAAAATTAATTCTAAATCTATTGTTGATGTAATTATGTAAAGATGACAGATAAATACATGAAAAAAGAAAAGAAAAGAAAATCAATGGATCAAACATTGATCATTAAAATTTAAAAACAAAACAAAAATTGCACATCAAACTTCTTATTTTTCAATGAAAATATTGATATATTTGAAATTTACAATGCTTCTTCAATGAAGTTTTTTCATCATTATTTAAAATGTCAGAACAATCAGATACCCAAATAGATATAGATCATAGATGTACAGCAAAAAATTATATCACTATATTTAATAAAAGAACCAAAAGGACAATCAATCCTAAATAATGATTGTTTTAACTACATTATAACAAAGAATGGTATAGTAAATAGTAATCAGATGTCATTTGGGCTAAACATATATTCTGCTTCTTTATGAGGACCTGTGTAAAGTGTACTGGATATTGATGCTAAAATGAGTATGCATCCAAATAATCTGCCGAATGATGGTTGTACATCACGATCTAATGCCATGTCACATACCTGTGTCAAAAATACCTGAAAATTGCACAAGTTCTTAACTCGAATTCATTCCTTGATTATTTCATAAACAATATTGTACTTGATTTTTATTCCTGTTTTATATATACATTGTTTTTATTTTATTTTATTTTATTTTTTAACATGTATATGAGGTTAATCACATCAAATTAGTCGTATGGTTAATAGGGTTAGGGTACCCTCCTCATCAAAATTATGGTGCACAATGTAGTTAACCGCATTTAATATTTTCACTTTACGTTTTTGTATTTAACTTTTGCATTATGACAATTAACAATAAATATATTTTTTCTTTTTCAAACCCACTTGAGAGGAAAAAGAGTTACAACAATTCATCTATTATATTGGACACGATTCTAGTGAGATGTTTTGTGAGATATGAATGATCATCCAATCATTACTCCATTTAATCATTTTTTAATCATAAGTTGGATACAATCTCGAGGCACCATTTTTAATGAAAATGGAGGGCAGAGATATCAGATATGATGTCTCATGAATATCTCAAATATGATATCTCAACTGAAATTGATCCCTATTATATTTACCATAGATGAATATTAAATAATAGATTAAAATTTAAAAGCTAACCTTGAGGTAGAGAATATTAGTAACTTTGCTGATTTTTTCAAGTTGGAGCCCGCGTGCTATAAACACCTACAGAAAATTGAAAACCCAGGTCATATATAAAAAAAAATTTAAACCAACGAGTTACAGTTTACGGCCTAGGACGGGCTACAAGCCTACTACAATTCAGTGACGTCATGTACTAGAACGGGTATAGTTATACATATACCCAATACCTGGCAAATTTATATTTTCAAGTAGTTTCAGCAAAATTTTGTGAAACTATCGATTTGAAAAAAAACTTTTTCAGGATCATTTTTGTATAAAACCATGGAGCCATATCTAAAAAATAATTAGGTTTTCAAGTATGGAAAAGAAACATTAATTAGGTAAAATATTCACCCCCTTCCCCAGCCCATCCATTTAAATTAATCCTTACTAGAAGTCTAGAACCCGATGCCCAGAAGAAGAAAAATGCCACATGTCATAGACACTATGATAACATAAAATATAAAAAACATGATCGTAGATTCAGGTAAGATAATTAAAAATAAGATATAGTGAGATATAACATCTCAACCATCAATTCAGTCTCGAGATTGGAAAAATGCATTTTGTTAAATCTCGAGACATAGATAAAAAGAACATGAACGGATGAGTTTTTTTTTTTTGATGACGGAGGATACCTCTCTAATATATCACCGGGTAAATTTAAGTATAAATGTACAAAGTAAGATTCGAACCCTGGACCTCAGGGACCTTAATAATTCCTGAGACCAATGAGCTAACCTTACTTTGTTATAATATTATATCTCACTATATCTCATATATAATTATCTCATGTGATCCCGTACCCTATTTATATATATATACATTTAAAATACACGATATAGATATGCTATGGGTATTATCTGGATGTGAATGTCAAGGAAAGGAACAAATTGGTACAATCATGTGTAAAAAATGGTACAATATACTTTGGGTTGAGAACATGAACGGATGAGATGTTATATTATATCTCACCATATCTCATATATAATTATCTCATGTGATCCCGTACCCTATTTATATATATACATAAACATACATTTAATATACACGATATAGATTATAGATATACTATGGTTATCTGAATGTGAATGATCAAAGGAACAAATTGGTACGATCACGTGTAAAAAATGGTACAGCATACTTTGGGTTGAGATTCAAGAAATGAAATTGTGTGGTAAAAATACTTGAATGTGCTAGAAATTCGGTACATTTGAATGTGATCAATATCATATAGATTACCTCGGCTAGGAATGCCAAAACACCAAGTGTCACTGTGAGGAAAATTGTATAAATATCAGCTGGAAAGATGAACTTCTGTAGAGAGAAGAAATATTTAAAAGAAAATATCACATAACAAATTAGGATTTAGAGTCAAAAATCGGAAATGAAAATATAAAACTTTTTATGAAACTTCATAAATTCAAGTCAGAAAAAAAAATATCGTAAGAACTCTACATTAGTACATTGTATTTTTTCTATGTTGAAAATATAATTAGGAAAGTATTGAAGGTATTTATTTGTATGGACAATATAGTAAAAACTAACAATTCTGCAAAAGATTACGCGCAAAAGATTACTGTATGGAAGCAGCACAAAAGATTACGCGCCACTCCCCCCCTTGGGGGTTAATATGGAATGCTATTGGGTGCTTGTCGTGGCATATATGGACGGAAAGAAATAAAAGGTATAGGAAGCACATTAGTAGACCTCCTGAGGTAGTCCTTAAGGAGGTCATTAAAGACATCAGTCTCTCCTTTGATTCAGTGTATTACAAGAAGAGCTGTTGTCACCCTTTGGAGATATCTATGATGGAAGTATGGGAGACCAACCTTCTGAGACAGCGTATCTAGTTACTGTATAACTAGACTACATAGCTAATGGGAGCGAGTCAATGAGCATTTTGCTCATTTCTTTTTTACTTCTATTTTATTCCTATTCTCTATTTTGTAAACTTGGCATTAGCCTTATTCTAATGAAATTTAATTGCTTCAAAAAAAAAAAAAAAAAAAAAAAGTTAAAAGCATAATCAACTAAAACTAAAAAAAATTACCTGTGATTTTGAACATGCATCATTTGCAACGTTCCATTCGTGGTTTCATCTCTAACCTTAGAGAGAGGAGAGAAAAACTAGAGCAAAAAAATAAGGGTCAGAAAAGAATTGAGGAGCTGATGTAGGTACCCAAAAGTGCCCAAAACAAATCACCTGATGCATTGATATAAAAACAATTGAAATGCCCAAGACGAAATTCATAGTTAGTGTATGACCAAACAATACTGCAGATGCTATTCCGGTGAAAATTGTTGCAACGGTGGATGAATACTTTTTTAATATTGCATCTGCAAAAATTTCAGTAACTCTATCAGAAATATTTAATCTCAATGAAGCTATAAAGAGAATCTAAAATCAGTACAAAATAATGAAAGAGATCAATAAAATTTAATTACAATACTTCATACTTGTAGCAATTTGGATCTACATCACCTGCGTATTTAAAAAAAATGAAGATAATATGCCCTGTGCTGCATTGTTGCATATGAGAAACATTGTGGCCTTGGAATGTCCTTGAAAAATGTTAAAATTGGCAGGTCCTATAACACAAACGTTAATAAATAACTGTGAATCTCATATATATTAATCAAATATTGTACACCCCCAATGTCCTGAACTAACTGAGTCAAAATATAATAAAACGAATAATACATTTAAGTATTTTTCACCATAAGTATTGTAACTCAAGGTTTTTGATTAGGTCGCATATACTACCATACGCTACCCACCCCCCATTGCCTATTTAGGGGATCGCATATTTATAGGTCTTAGCCGGAACCGGCTAAATCCGACCCAAATACACACTTATGTTTTAAAAATTTACAAAAGTAAAAAGTAAAAACTCAAAAAACTAGAGAGAAAAATAAATAAATAAACTCAAAATATAAACAAAAACCTGACTAATACTACAAGCATCTAATACTGAAAAATAATGCAAGCATCTAATACTGCAGTGTCACAATCTCAATATTATAACCACTAATGAATAAAATTTCAAAATAATCGTCATCATGGAAGTTAAAATGGACTAACAATCATATTGTCTGGAGATTATCAAAATATCAAAAATTGTCATGAACAATCATGATATTACTGATAAATATTAGACAGAATTTATATAGGTTAACTTGTGCTAAATATTAGACTGATAAATCATTTTTATAGTTTTATCCAAATGCTGTTAGAAGATGAACAAACTGATGTTATGAGTCTTATGAATTACTTTTATGCAAGACCTTCTGTCACTGTGCAGTATGCAAATGCATAAAATTAATAAATTAATAGCTGTAATAATGCAAAAACTTGCAAACCATTGTAAAGTAAATAACTTTGAGAGATTTTTTTCACAATTTAGCAATCATATATACAAAAAATCGAAATATTGATCTAAAAAAGAACATCATATCACACCTTTGAAAATGATTGTTCCAATTATTCCAAGAAAGTTGAAAAAAGCACCATATCCATACAAAAACAAGTTCTGCAAGCATAGAATAGAAACATGTAATAGGAGAAAAAAGAAATAACCTTTGCTTTTACAAAATTTGTAAGAATATTGGATTAGTGATGTTTAATTTTTTTTTCCCATATACGCCTAATACCTGATGATAAATGCTTGTTTGAAATTGGCTCTTCATTGCATATTCGTTGAATACAGATGCCATAGATGGAAAAGTTATCTGGAATGCAATCTCAAAAATGAATAGTGTTTCCTAAAATTTGCAGTATGGCTGGACTCTAGAGTAAAAAATTATAGAAATGATTCCAATAATGAAAAAATACAATTTAGATATCTTACAAAAATTGATGTGTAAAAGTATGCAACACTTGCAAGTGGGAGACCTAATCCAGTAGTACTTTCTGGTGCTGAACGAAGCTGATTTACACTGATTCCAATTAGTAAAAGTGCTAGAGCCTCCCACTGCATCAGAAAAAAAGCCCGTGTAAAAAATTAAAGACAATGACTCATGAGGACCCCTTGAGCTAAAAGATAAAACATCCTTCAATAACAAAAAGTCAACCACACAAAGCCTTGCCAAATGTAGCCAGGAAATATTGCGAAATATTACATAATTTACCTGAATGACTGAAAAACGTCTCCTCATTATCAACCTTAGCAAAAGAGCTATAACCAAAACCTACAGGATACGAAAAACTACTAGAATCTTAGTGGAGTATCTTATATAAAATTAAAATAACTAGCATAAAACTATTTAATATTCATGAGAAATATGCCTAAGACCACAAATTGACATTCTAGCAATACCTTGAGGTTGCCCAACATTTTCACTGTCGAAGGGTTGAAATATAACTGCAGAAAATAAGTTTCTTAATTTGCTTAAATCAATAGCTCAAAGTAAGAAATTGCTTAACTTGACTATTGATAAACTATATTTTATAAACACCACCAAAGATCGTCATAAGAAGTAAATCTGTAAGTAAACTATACCTGCATGATGAATTTGAGATAATTGTTGATAGCATATAAAAATGCTGGGACAGCAAGCAAAACATTATTACGAGCTGCCTGCAATAAGAGGGGGGAGTCAGATAGATAATATACATTATATCAAGCTATGAACAAAGAGAATATGACTTTAAAAGAATCGAAGGGTGCATAAGAATTTCAGAAGAATATGATGATTGATGGATGGCATTAAGTGACACAAATTATATGTATAGAAACACTTGAGAAAATGAGTCAAACAAAATTTAACATATGAATACATTATCAAATTATTTTATTATTTATGCATAAAAATGTTTTACATGCAGATATGGAACTCTCATGGATAACCTCCAACTTAGGACTAGAGGTACTTTACTATTATGCTTTTTATAAAGTAGCAGGGTATCAATGGAGGCACACTTTTTTTTAGTACTGTCATAAAAAAAAATCAAACATAGACAAAATTTGAAATTTTGAGTGGAATTTTAAAGATATCTACTAAATTTTGAATTTTGACAAAAAGATAACTTGAGTGTCCTAGAATGAGGACTATAGTTTATTTTCATCGGTTATGTTAATAAATATTCAAGTCTAATCTCTCATGCTTTTTCGGATACTGCATCTACAAAGATTTGTAGTTTTAACTACAAGGGTAAAATACCATCTCCAAGGTTTCATCGAAACACAATTATACTAAATAAAGGTATATTTTACATGATCATTGAACCAAAATAATACTTATCAGGGGCCCAGGGCACACTTGTGATTGTAATAAATTTACCTGGCATACATTCGATTTATCATTTTATCTATATAACTATTTCATACAGTTACAAAATTACAATTTTAGTATTGGTTTTGCTAAGGATATATAATTTTCTTAACATTGTCCTATACAAACACAGACTTAAGAATTAAAATATATTTGTAATCTCAGGATAAAATGTCGAATAAAGACAAGACAAGGAAAGACCAAAAGACACATGATAAAGGTAGAACGATGTGTGTAAATTATTTGATATACTTAAAAAATTGGGGATCTTCGTATGTGACTGTCATACCTGTAAAAATACTGAAATTGAAAGAAGGGGCTTTTCACCAACTTTTTGTCGCCTGGCCTGTCAATAATGATGTGTGACAAAAATATATATACTTAAAAAACTAAACAACCAATAGAGATAAATTATAAGGTAATGAAACTAAGACAAGCATACCTGAAACAATAACATGACAATAGCAAAGAAAACCTTTGTACACTCTGTAAGAAAGTTCACACTAATGGGACTAAAATTGAATTTTCCATCCACTTTTGACATATATACTAAAATCGGCTGCCAATAAAAGAACATGTCAAAAGCATTGTGTCATAATTCTAATTAACATTCTTATTAACATGTGAAATAGCTTTAATTTTCACTTGTGTGAACATTCATAACATAGTAAATTATAATATCATATCGACATATCCTTCTTTTCACAAGTCATAAAGATATTGCCTATAAATAATTAAAATACAATTTCAATTGGTTCATGAACTATAAATGATAGATGCTTGATAAAAAAATCCAGCACTGTTGGAGAATAAAACTACAAATCCAATTGAGTTGAATGATTTAATGTCCTTCAATAAGGCCCACACCTATGAAAAATACCTGCAGACCAACCAAGACACAGTCTCCTGTGACAAGAAGGATATTTAAAGCACGATGATTTGAAGATGCATGACCCCTGTTCTGGTCATATGCCTTATATGTTCTGGAATTAGGTGAAGCGAGTTTGGAGCGACAGACACTGCATTCTTCTATCCCTTTATTCAACATTTCACCTGGATCATTTAACCACTTGTTATTTGATTTATTTCTATAGCAGGGTGTGTAGGGATGCAAGATAGAGGTATGTTGAGTAAAAGCAAATATCTTAAAGTGATTAATGCGACTATCCATGAGAAATCCAGGATCCCTATAAATTGGTTTACCACATCAGGTCTATCATCCACCTTTATTAGCTACAAGAGAAATTTTTAGGATGTCTCCGTGGATGATTCATTAACATGATCAGATTAGTCCCAATTCAATCCATATTCATCTACATGTTTCTTGGCAGAATCTCTCGGGTTACTCTCTAATAATTTTGCTACGTTTTTTAATCCAAAATACATCACAATAATAATAAAAACGAACAGATCTTAACATCATGCCTTCATCCCATGCTCCTTCATTCACAGGAAAAAGGACCGTCTAGAAGTACAAACGGAATGAAATCTTCAGAAATTGTAAATCATTGCTTTTCGAGTTTCATACAATTTCCGACTACAACTCAACCGACACTAAATTAGTTAGATCCATCACTTATTCCCCAACCACATAGAAGATCAATTCAATTATCAATCACTAATCAACCATTGCAACTACATTTTATCCACCAAATAACCTAAATCAACCCTGAATTCCAATAAAATGAATTCAAAACCCCACAACAACCAAAAGCAAAATTCGTCGGAACTCCACGGATCAAACGGGGATCCAAGATCTATCCATGTATATACAAACACAAAGATAAGAGAATAGATTGCATCTGATCACCTGACTGACCGCAGCAAACTTCGAAGTCCTCTCGCAGTCAACCTAATGAGTAAATCCGATCGAATCCGAAAACCTCTCGCAGTGACATCCACAGATCTCACGCGATTGGAATGAAACCCTGACAATCTCCTCCCAGCGCACTGTTATATACTTACGACGAAAATAAAATAAATAACAGAAAACTCAAATACAAGAAATACTCAATAGAAAATTGGAAATTATGGAATTTGTTTTTTTATGGTCGTAAAAATAATCATTAATTTGGAATTTGGAGACTAAACAAACACTATGAGTCTCTAACTCTCTATGATTTGAGCTCGCCCCATCGTCCAAATGTACAATTTCATTGCCCGCCCACCCGCTCGTCTGCCCATTGGGTATGTATATTTCAAAATACAGTCGTTATTTGTAATAAGATACCATATCCTTACAAAGTTGTCGGTATGACAGTATGAGAGATTCAGAGGTTTTACCAGTAACATGTTTTTAGTGTGATGAAACGAGTGCAATCTTTTTGAGAATCATGCGGTTGAGATTTTAAATTTCATAATAAATCATGTAAATCTCCACAGCGCTCCGCTGCAAGGAAAAAATGTGGTTCTTCGATTATAATCATTAGGTGAAGATAAATCCATCTTGATTTTCTCATCTATCCTATTCCTTTATGATAAAAAAACAAAATGAAATTCCAAGAATAAAGATTATAAAAAAAAAATTGAATTTTTGAAACCTAAGCAGAAATCTCATCTGAAAATTCGAAATTGTTAAAATCTTCCCTTTCATTTGCTAAAAATTATATATATTAATTATCAAAGCCTATTTTATGTTTTCCCCTATATATATCTAGAGTGTGTTTTTGGTGCAGTTCGTTCGCATTAAGGACTCACTACGGGTCATCGGAGTTTATGGAATTTGATCATTGGAGTTCGTGGTCAGTCGTGGAACCGGGGAACTCCGTTCGTCGAATCGTGGAACCACGGAACTCCGCTCGCGAATCGCAAATTGACAGTCGCAAATCGTGGACAGTGATTCCGTCGGAAGAGATTTATAAATATACCCCTCAAAGAAGTTAAGAAATACCCTGTCGAATGAGATCGCCCACCACAGTGAGCTTCGGGTGCTAGTAAATTATATCTATAGCCTATATAATTCACAAGGGTTTGATCCAAACTCCAGTCGGTGGAATACCAACGGCCAAGATTCGATTTAAAAAATTTAATGGTTGAGATAGCTTTCTTATTTTCAGCAAATAAAAAGATTTTTCACCTGATAAATCTTGTGTATCTATATTTGATATTAGGAATGGCTTTCGAAATTTCTCCCCTAATTTAAATATATGACTGGACACTTAGTGATCGCAAAAAGACAGTTTGGTTTGGATCAAGAGTCAAGATCGATTGATTTTATTGACTGAAGAATAAAGATGCTTATTTTGGAAGGTTGGTTTCCACAGGAAGTCATAATACTCAATAAATAATGCATGCGTTTATTTTCTAAACCCTAAATTTTGCTTTAAATGCTTGCATAACTGCATTTTATTAAATCAATTATTAATTGAAGACTGGTTTAGTGGTTTTCTTTTAAATTTAAGTAGTGACTTTAGATTTTGGAACAGGAACGAAACTTAATTTTAAATTTAAATTGTGTTTAACTTCCTACTTAAATCTCTGTGAGCGGGTCGAGAATCCGCCCCATGCCCGCACCCGCTATCCCGGAGCGAGACTTTGAGATTTAGACTTTACTCATATGTTCTTCTTCCTTGACAAATCGCACCACCAGTCATCAAACAGATCCAATATCGGAATCTCTTCGGTAACCACCATCTTCTCCACCTTCACTGCAGCAGACAAATTCTCACTCTCCATCTTGATCTCTTCTTCGCTTTTTTCTCCCAATACCACATCAACGACCTTCTCCTCCTCCTTCAACTCTGCCCCCGACGAAGTCAGCCACCATACAATCCACGCGATAACCGGGACATTTCTGCTGAATGACTCTACTATTTCGATCCCTTCCTCGATCTTCCCAGGAAGATTTTCGGCCGTACGCTCGACTTGAGTTGCGAATTTCTCCAGCGCCCCAGCGGATGATGGGATAAAAGTGGAGAGAATAGAGGCAGTCAGCGGGAGAATGGAGGTGTCGATTAAGGAGACTAGTGTGAGGACGGTGCTGCGGATGATGAAATTGAGTATTGCTATAGGGATAAAGGGAGAGATTATGAGACGAGTTAGGGTTCCGATCGGTCCTGGATTTCTGTTGACACGCCCTGCGACGATTTCGACGGTTGCCAGGATGGAGATTGCGGAGGTATGCAGTGGCATTGGTGTTCTTTCTAAGTATGATTTTCTCTTGCAGATAGATTATACGAAAAATATTAGAAAAATAAAATAATTATACATTTGTTTTTTTATCTGTAAAAATACATCACTGTTATGAACTTATGGATGTGAAATTGGCAATCTTGTTAGACTTTAAAAAAAAATGAAAATTCATCTTTAATATTAGAATAAACAAACAGCCAAAACTTCATGTTATTTTTTTAGATTTAAACGGTTTTAATTTCTCTTAAAACCCTTATATAACTAGCTCCAACCTCCAAATCCAACTTGCAAGCAATAACCATACTTATAAATTATTTTGAATATATATTATTGTAGAGTTTAGACACTAGACATTGTAATTTCTATTTTTAGAATTTTTTGGGGGAATTTTAATAAAAATTAAAATCATTATTAAATTTCAATTTTTTTAGGAAGACAGGAGATTAAGTCTCTTGTTCCTATTATTATTATTACTCGATTATTGTGGTTGGTAAAGAGAAGAAATAGAAGAAGAAAATCAGAAATTGCAGAAATCAACTAATCATCTTATAAGTTTCGAAAAAAGGTAGAAAATTGAAAACAATAAATACCATGGAATTTTTCTCCATCTGCTGCTTATATTGTTGATGCCAATACCCATCTGCTCCATCTTCCCCTGCCATTTCAGGAAGCACACAGACTAGTTCCCCAACCAAAGTCTAAAAGAGGAAATGACGAAATGTGTAGTTTTGTTAATTTCGTCGAGTCATACAAGTGTTGAGTAATAGACATTTGGACACCTATCTTTTCCTTCTTTCTTTTATATATTGTTTCGGTGAGGACTGAGCAATCAGTCACCAAATGTTGTTGAGAAGGCATGCAAGTTGACAAGTTATCTCCCGATTCCTGTTTTGCAAATTAGAATCGTTAAGTAACCATTAAGCCCCCACTTGGTGTCTAAACACATGTCCGTTTTTCGTCGTCGCTCCTCAGCTACTGTGGCCGCTGGCTGACCTCGTCGTAGCGCACAAGTCCTTCCCATTCAGATATTGAGACAAATATTTTAGTGTATTACTCCCTTTCATGGTGAGAATGGAGAGACATAGTGTGAGAATGCTCAATTCTCAATGTGGAAATAGGATGGCTCTCAATGAAGATAGTCTTAATAGAAACATTATTACCTTGGCAAAGTTTTGTAATAGATAACATGTTACTTTTGATTCTAGGTGTAAATAGAATGTCATTCAACTGAATAATCTGTAATCTACAAGAAGACGAAAAACCAGTTGATAAAATAGGAAATTTCTTCCCATTTGTGCAAATAATATCTTGCGATCCAGATGCGGGATTTGCAATATGAAGATTAGAAAGATTGGATGTAACATGGACAGACGCGTCGGAATTTCGGTTCCAGACGGTATTGGCCAATGTCACGGGTATGTTGTCACCAGTAATGGAGTTTTACTCTTGGGAGGGAAAGGGTACGCATGTTCATTATTGGCGGTTATAGCAGGCGACAGTAATATGCCCCTTTTTAGAGCATATTTGACAAGCGATCTCTGTCCCACCTGTGCGAGAGGAGTTCTTCACGAAGTTGGCTGCGGCGAAGGGTTGGGATTCCATCATCCGATTCACCCTGATTTTTTGATTCGCAAGGAGGCCCTAGAGATGTGAGAAAGAAATTGAGTTATCACAGGTTGTGATAGCCGTGACAAATGCCTCGTATTCTCCTGATCGAGGACACCCAAAAGCATAGACGACGAGTTCACGATCCAGCAATTTGTCATCGGCTGTTCTGAGGGAGTCGGCGATTGCGGTGATTTTGGAGAGGTAATCGTCTCTTGTAGGGCGTTCCATGCTTCAAATGTAGTAGAGAACCCTGCAATTTGGAGACGAATCGTTTTTGTAACGAAGGAAAAAAAAACGTTCGTTGCCTCGTTGGTGTCGTCTTCCAGAAACGATGTACGAGAGTAAATTATGACGTTTGAGGAGAGTTTTTACCTGCGCTTGCCAAGCAAAATAATTTTCTCTCTAATTTTGTAGCATCGAGTTCGAGGTGAGTTAAAACTTCAGATAATTTCAAACTCAAGGACCTGGATGCAATTGTTTAAAGAAGAATCAATTAATATAAAGCGTTATGCTCAAAAAAAGACTTAGTTAATTGTTGAACTTAATTAGTTACCATAGTTTACGATTTAGTTAGTTAAGATAATTAGTATAAATAACTAACTCTGTAAACATTTTAAATTAGTAGTTATATATAAAATTAGTAATATAAATATTACTAATATACAAACTGTAAAGACTGATTAAATTTTTACAAGATATAATATACTTGTAAATGTGTATTTCTTTAAAATATTTTATCTTAACAATTAAAACTACCTTTTACTCTTCAAGTGATATTATGAAGTCAGTGAACATTGGAAATCAAATTTATATTTCAAGTGTTATATTGCTGCCAGATTTTACTCTTCAATTGCCAATTTTGCAATTACAGGGAAAAGAAGGATAAGGTATGTGATATGAAACCAATGGAAAAAACAAAGCACACAGGTTATAAGGCTCCATAAGCATTAAGAGTAAGAGACCCACATGGTCACATACAATTGGTGGGATTCTTCTGAGTAGAACGTGACTAGATGTGAGTGAAGTGGGTATTCTAGGACTGAAGTGGGTATTCAAGAGATGTTTGTATTATCTAAACACAGTACTAGAGTAGTGAGAAATGAAAGAATTTCTTTTTGTTTATATTTTCAATTTTGTAGTGCCCATCAGGCATCACTGCATCAGACTCAAGACTGAATTTTTCCCATGCCAATTGACTATAGTATAAAAAAAATACTAATCTGTGATCAAATATCACTGGAAAGAAAATATTTTTCTTCCAGGCCAATTGCCACAACATATTCAGATTTTGGTCAATCGTGATTAGAAACTTAATGAAACAGAATTAATAATCAAAATTCAAATATCTCCTTGAAAAGTTAAAAAAAAAACTAGTTCTGATCATTAAACTAGTTCTGAAAAGTCTAAACAAATAATACCCAAGTAATGTAATTTCTAAATATCCAAAACCTCACAGATATTATAATTTGAAGAGGTAACATGTTACCGTACACATACAGTAATGCAGTAAAAGAACAAATACACAATACATATTTGTAGACATAGTTAATCTTCTTAGATGAAAATTAAACACATCACTACCTGCTAATGACAATGATATGTTGATAATGATAATGGTAATTGATAATAATGACGAGAAGGAAGACCTTAGATTCTGATGATTTTAGCAGCTCTTATGACGGGATTGGCTTTAGCAATCTCCTCCCTTCCAGCAGTTTTGTAATCGAACGAACAGTGGTGGATATCGGAGTACCGGTGCCTTGCGCAAAATAGATTACCGCAACGACACCGGAAACCTGCCAGACCCACCCTCTTTCGACAAGTCGAGCACCGGTTAATCAATTTTACCGTAAGGGAGTTTTCCTCCTTTTCTTCTTCTTCTTCTTCTTCTTCTTCTTCTTTTTCTTCTTCTTCTTCTTCGTTTCTTTTCCTCTTATAGAGGAAACAGGATGCAACCTTGGATTCTGGGACTTGGGCATCGTTGCTTCCTATGGCTTCATGCTGCAACAGAACTAGCGAAGGTTGTTGTTGTGGTGGTGGTTGTGGTTTGCAGAATATCGAGGGTGGAGATGTTGGTGGGGACGGAGATGACGGAGATGACGATGATGGTTTGAGAATCTCCGCGTCGTCTTTGTCAAGATTGCAACTTTCTCCCCCCATTTTACCCTCAAACTGTTGGTGCAAACCACGAACGGAGACGATCGATCTGGTAACGGAAGATTTGGGTTTTTGTTTTTCCCCTTGGCCGAAGAAGAACCAGAAAACAAAAGAACAGTCAACCGGGTAGATCGCGGTGTGCGATTTCGGATCTGGATGGAAAAATCGAATCTTTTGCTACAGATATTCGAAATCCAGCCTTAATCTCTTCATTCCAGAACGAAATTGGAAGACGAAAAAAAAAAAGAGAGATGGGAAGAAAGGGGAAAGGCAGGAGAGAAATCGAGAGAATGGGTATGGTCTGGTAGAGAAAAGGAAAAAATATATATATATATATTATGAAAAATAAATAAATAAATAAATAAATAAAAAGAGGATGGATATTAGTCGATTAGATAGGAGATAATTCTATCATTTCTAATTTTCTATGGTACTAAACTACTAATGGAGTAATGGAAAACTTGTTTCGGTTCTGTTGGAACTTGGCCAATGCTTCACGGGAGCCACCAATCATTCCATGACTCCTATGTGAAACCATCCGTCAGATTGAAATCTTTACTTTCCATCGGACGGATTCCTATCGTGTTCATCTCATGATTTCATGTCGATCATAGGTGCACCTAGACGCGTAGTGGTGTGGGTCATAATCTAATATCAATAATATCATATTAGGTGGAGTCGGTGGGATGACCAACTAATCAAGTCCGTTTCCTCAACACATTGTTTGAATATACACCATTGAAAACTGTAAGCATCTCATTTTTCATTTTTTTAGATCACGTTTATCAAAATCTGAATTAATTTATTAATATCTGAACTTCTGAACCATATCTCAAGATTAGTTATCTCACCTTTTATCTCAATCAAAATAAAAAAAAATAAACGATCTAAATTATTATCTTACAAAATATCTTTTTCTGATTTTTTTAGTTGAATCTAAGAGTGAGCGAGACCGGGTGGACCTGCCCCGGTATCCGCCTTGTTTTTTCAAAACGAAACGAGTCAAGTACCTTGAATCACTACCCGGTTCCTACCCTGAACCCGGTGATCGGGATGCAGAACGAGGCAGATCCAGGGCAATCCTTATGGAATTATAAAATAATTATAAATTATAAAATAAATCTAAAATTTAAAATAAGTAAACTTTTTAAATCTAAAATAAAAATAAGATTTAAAAGCTTATACTTAAACTTAAAAATGTAATAAATTTTTAATCTTAATAATCCTAATCTAATTTATTTAAAATATATTACTTTTTTTTAACCCGAAAAATTAAAAACCGAACAGAATATCTACCCCGTCACCGGAGGCGACCCGTTCTCACCTGCCTCTCATTTTGTTATATGCACAAAGTAAAAGAAAATGTTAGTGAGATGAACATTCCGGCCATATCATTATATGAGATTGCCTGATTAGCGAAACGTCGGTGGTAAAGTAAAGTCAATCTCAAGAATTCGAGATCCTAAAATATCCTACACCACTAATTCACTAAATGCCTAATCCTACATTCCTACTACACTTTGTTAAGATTAGAAATTCAAAAAAAGAGTTAAATAGTTTACAATACACGTTGGGTTTTGTTGTTAAGCGATGACATGAGACTTCTTCAAGGCTTGAAACATATACGTCCGCATTGGCCGAGAGCAGCAAAGAACAAACATCGAAACATAGAAACTGATCACTGCACTTATCCAAAAAGCACTGGGGGAGATCAACCCTTCATCATCCTCCGCCTCCCACCTGCCATCTCCCAGCATCAAACCATTCTTACCGCCTCCACCAGCCTCCCCTGAAGAAGCAGCCACTGGAAACCCAGAATTGGCACCACGACCACTTCTGCGAGGGCATCGCTCATCTGGGTTCCAACCAAAAACTCCCGGGTACCTCTGTTGCTCTTCTGATGAAACTCCCAGGCAATTATGGGAGAGATTTAATTGTTTCAGGTCTTGCATTGATAGTATGGTGGACAAAGATATTGTCCCTGAAAGAAGATTGGAGGAGAGGTCGAGTTTCTTCAGATTTATCATTCTGACGAAATTTCCGACAGGTGGTGTATTGGGGATTGGTCCGACGAGGTAATTTTGAGAAAGACTTAATACCTCCAATCCTTGTAAACCAATTAGCCCATCGGGTATCTCGCCGTGAAATGAATTCATGGAGAGGTCTATTCCTACTTCCGACATCATGTCGTAGTTGAATTCAGCTTGACGGATCCCTCCACCCATGTTGATGGAAGCTCTTACAACGTAGCCACCATCAATGGTGGCGACAATGGCATCATAGTGGTAATCTCTGGTAATGCTATTGAAGTCGACGCTAGCATTGAAGTCCCCATTGGGTATGAAACCGGAGAATTCATTCTCGGAAAGATTGATGGTATGGAGATTGGTAAATGAGAAAATCCATGATGGAAGATTGCCAGAAAATCTATTTCCGGCAAGAGATAAAAAACGGAGATTCTTCCATTTCATAATAGCGCCGTTGAGCTCACCACTAAGCAAATTGTGGCTGAGATCTACGATCTCCAATGATTTACATCCAGCAAGAGGGAGCGGGATCTCACCTGAGATGTTATTCCAACCCAAATCCAGAATTCTGAGACTGTCCAATGCGTCGAGTTCCGGTCGTATTGTGCCCGAGAGATTGTTGTGGTCAAGTTTCAGTTGCCATAACTGGAAACATCCCGTGAGACCGCCTGGAATTTGGCCTGAGAGGTAGTTGTGAGAAAAATCCAATGCCTGGAGATACGTTAGATTCCCAATCGACGGTGGGATCTCTCCAGACAAACGATTGTACGAAAGGAACAAACCTTGTAAACCTTTCAATTCTGTCATCTCCCGAGGGATTTCGCCTGAAAACACGTTTTTTGAAAGATCTAGAACCACGATACCTGACCGTTCATTACCTTCCTCTGCAATCTTGATTGGGATCGGACCGCTGAGATCGTTCGAACTTAGATCCAGAACCAGAAGCTCTTTGGAGAAGACCAGTCTTGGGGAGATAGCGTAGAGGAGGTTGTTCGATGAGAGATTGAGAACAGTGAGAACTTGTAGCGACGACATACACGTTGGGATCCCGCCGGAGATTGCGTTATTTGAGAGATCGAGGGTCTCCAATGACCGTACCGACGACGAGAAACACGGGAGCGTGCCAGACAGTCTGTTTGCTGAAATCTTAACCGTGACCATCGCAGAATCGAACTCCTGGAGGCTTCCTCCGATCTTATTCCCAGAGAGATCAAGACGGCGCAAGGAATTCATTCCGTAGAGACTTGTCGGAATCGAACCTGAGATTGTTATGAGAGAGGTCGAGGGAACGGAGAGATCGGAAGTAGGTTATGCAAGGAGGGATTTCTCCGGAAAAGGAGATACCAGGGAGTGAAATGTGCGTGACTGTCATGGTGGAGCTCGAGAATTTACCAGTTCGGTTTCGACACGTCAGGCCTGTCCAGTTTGCACAGGGGTCCGGTCCGTTCCATCGCATATTGCTCGAGTTAGAAATGACATCACGGAGAAGATAGACGGATCGCGTGTCGTCGGGTACGGAATTTATTAGCGACACTCGGAGGAGGAGATAAAAGACAACGACGACGAATGGTATCACTTTCCGATGATGATCCATTGGTTTATTTAGTTAGGGTTCAGGCCTCAGGAGGGATTGCTGAAGTTATAAGCGATTACGCGGGCCTAATCAATAATGAATTATCACATTCAGCCCACTATTTTCAAAATATGTACTAAATCCGAATGGAATTTCTCATTTTTGTTAAATGTATAATTTGTAATTTTTTTTTAAAAGTTAAAACTATTTGATGATATTTAAATTTCAAAATAAAAAGAGAGATGTGATTTTACAATCTTTTAGACCTTCAATAACATTATGTATCATCATTCTCGCGTAGTGGGCTTTGAACAATGGGGGTGAAAAAACCCTGATGTACTCCTGACATATTTTCTTTTTTTTTTTAGGAAAAACTCTGTCATCACCTTTTGGTCCACTACATACAAATGATTACTCATATTGTTTCTACTTTCAAAGAAAGTTCATCTTCTAAAAGATAGATCCTCGTATGGATATGACTTTTTAGGTCATTTCATTATCCCACTTTCACCTTTTATGTTTTTTGATGAATCAAAATTGTATTTCTTTAGTTGAATTTTAACCTACCATTCACTTAGATACTACAGTTCTTTAATACAAGTTTTTATCGAATTTGAATTACAAGACAATCGTACTAATAATAAAAATAAATCAACTTAGTGTCGGTTGGGCGCTTCTAGTCCATATTTTCGTTAATCGTTGCTTTTGGATTGTCCCTTTGGCCTTGTACCTGTCCGCCATGAAGGAGTTTGATATATCTTGTCTTATCCGTCTCCCTATCGTCCAGATCACGTGCGACCACGTGCGTCTGTCTTTGTACACTCTTCCAGATCCCCCAGGCTGCCGCAACCGTGTATGCCCATGTTAGACCCCAACATGGCGTGTTTTTCGTTCTTGCATGAGCCTCTGCCATTACATGTTTTAAAGAGAATCATGATCATGTAATCAACCCTGATTTTGCATTTAATATATAATACCATAAATTCATGAAAAATTTGCATCTGAGAACACATGGTCCTTCACATAAAATGTAATCGGTTTTTGCCCTCTCATCCTCCCAATCCAGTCAGCCTTCATGGACATCTTAACTCATCTAGCCCTCCATAGTGTTATGCTAAATTTTCTAATACTAGTGGTCCATATCCCCTCTCAAAGGTGATCGATCTCTTTTCTATTCTTTATGGATTTTCAAACGTTCTTGTATGTCGGTGAGGCTAGGTACCACCCCCGGTCCAAGTACAGTTGTAGTTGGGTCTACATTTTAAGACCTTATCTATCTTATATTTGTTATTTATTATTCCACCTCATAGAGCGGAATCTACTCTTGGATGCTTTTCTATATCTTTAAGGCCCCTTCCCTTCACATACCTCTCTCTCATCCATGAGGTTCAGATAGAATCCTGAGCCGACCAGACTCTTTTTAACTTGGTTATCCTAGTTGTCTCTGCTGATTTTAAAAAGCATCTCATCCCTAGACCCCCTCCATTTGGGCAGTGTCATTTGAGTCCAAGTAAAGTCTTGCTTCTCGTTCCATATGTACCTATAAAAAATGGATTGCAGGTCCTTAAGTGTATCTAATGGTAGTCTACTAGACATATTCCAGAAGTTGAATATGCTCATTATTCCCAAATGGAACAGTTGCACCCTCCCCGCATGAGACAACAACTTTGTCTTCCACCCTTCTACCATCTCATTAACCCGATCTATCAAAAGAGTGCAATCCTTCTGATATAGAATCTTGGGTGAGAGAGATAACTCTAGGTACTTAGTTGGGAAGGTCCCCTCACTGAACCTTAGATGAGTTAACAGTTTTTCTTTGCCTTTGGTTGATTTTGAGAAAAAGACCACTCGGACAAATCTGTTTGTTATGACCTTAGACATTATTTTGTATGTGGTATTGATACATGATATGAACCTGAATTGATCCATCCTCGTTGGGCTCTTGATCTTTGGGATTAAGATCACGCCGGTCGCGTTTACTTGTCTTAGGAGGGGATCGTCTAAGAAAATAGATTGTGTGGCCTTTACAAAATCCTTGTCCATGATACTCCAGAAAGCTCTAAAAAAAGCTCCGTTGAAGCCATCCGGGCCAGGGCTCTTGTTTGGGTTTAAGTCCATAACTACCTTTTTAACTTCTTCGTATGTAGGCAACTCTTTTAGGTCTGAGTTTTGTTGGTTTGTGACTGTGTTTGTGAAATTCCTAGGGGTGCTACTCAAACTCTCCTTGCCCTCAGCATATAAAGTTTAGAAGTGGTCTAGTGTCTTCTCCTCCATCTCACTCCTAGAGACCACCACCTTCCCTTTGGGTCCTTACTGTAGAAATAAGATTCTCAATGACATATTTAGTTGTTAATTAATTTGAAGTATAATAAACCCTAATTAACAAGATATAGATATATATGAGTTAAAGCTACATGAATAAGTCTATTAGACTCATATAGATAAAATTGACTTGATATATGATTAAACTAAAGTGAGATTAAGTATTAATTATTTTCATCAAACAAATCTCTACTATTGTCGATCAAGTTAATTATTGAAGCTTGTATTATGCACACCTATTTGCTTGCATTAACTCTTGTTTCAAGTTAATCAATGTTTTAAGGGTTAATCAACAAGGTGTGAATGCTACAACTATTTATTCAAACTTCAAATGGACCCGCGGTGTAAAAAACGTGTAGAAGTGCAATCATGATTAATTCCAAGTGCATATCCAATATATTAACTACAAAGATCTTGAAATCAATGCTACACAAAATCCTAGTTCAAGAGTTTAAATTGGAGGAGCACAAAAAACGTGTGGAGGTTCAATCTCCCAAAATATTACACAATCATGACCTTGGATTTAATGCTACACAATCTCCTAAGATAAAATCCAAACATGATCTTGGAGTTAATGCTACACAATCTCCCAAGATGAAATTCAAATCTATATGAAGTTCCAAGCCTCCAACACTACAAATCTCAAGCTCTTCTTCCTAAGAGTTTTGAAGATAAAGAAATTACCTCCATGTCACTCACGTCTACTATATAAGGAGGTGCACACCCAAAAGCCAAAGCTATCACTTGCTATTTTTGCTAAAGCTCTCCTTGGATCAAAGCTCTTCTCTTTTTCTCTTACTCTTGCTCAAGCTCTAGGTCTCGTTCAAGTTTTGTGTGGGAGTTGCTCTTAAGGTTGTATGTTTAGTTCTTCAACTTCTTCTTCCTCTCTTGTACGTTGAGAGTGTGTTAGAAGAAAAACTCTACATCTTGTAAGTGGTTCAAGTGTTGTGAGAGGTTTGTCTCAATACCTAAGTGTTTCCAGGAAACTCTTAGGTTAAATCTGCCTTACACTACAAGAAATCCGACCTTGTATGGCGGACTTTAGATGGCGGAAATCCGCCATCTAAAGTGATCCTCGGCGGAAATCCACCATCTAAAGCCCGCCATCTTGGACACCGCCATTAAAACCCATAAACCGCCATCTAAAGACCGCCATCTATTATCCATCCCCATTTCCCACCAAAAATAGTTTAGATGGCGGATTTCCGCACTCTAAACTGAAAATTTGGCGCGAATTGAAAAGTTTTAGATGGCGGAAATCCGCCATCTAAAATATGGCGCGGGAATAGTTTGGCGCCAATTCATTGATGGCGGTTAATTTCATTGACGGCGGATGTCCGCCGACTATCCCTGGACCTTTAGATGGCGGAAATCCGCCATCTAAAGTACAGCAGGCGGTTCCCTTAGTTTATAGATGACGGATATCCGCCATCTATTCGTGGGAGAGGGCGATTGTGCCCAGCTTTAGATGGCGGAAATCCGCCATCTAAAACTTAGTAGGAGAGTTTAGATGGCGGAAATCCGCCATACAATGTTATTTACAATTTTTTTTTAAAACAGGAATTTATATTTTGTTTTCGAATCGTTGTTTTTCGAAATAGAAATCGATATTTGAGGAAACGATTAGAAATAGAAATGCAAATC
>LFYR01001207.1:109191-124063 GCA_001185155.1 Zostera marina
TGAAAGCTGTTAACCCTTCGCCGTATTCTTTCGAAAACCGATCTAAACTCATCCAAGCTTTATCGGGTACTTTCATAACGTTCAACATTATCCTAAAATTTTTATCGAATTATAATTAATTAGATAAAAATTAATTGACTATTATCTTGGGGATTCGGTGGTAGAGCGTCCTCCGACGAGGTAATTGCTTCACTCTACGTGGCATTTCTTAAAATCTAAAAAAATATTAAATTAATTAATTTAATATTTTTTAAACAAAGAAATAATTAATTAATTAATCAATTAATTAATTAATTAATTAATTAATCAATACATAATAATTACTAATTATTTAACAAATTTTTCTTTTCAGGCAAATTAATCATTAACATTTCAATTTCATAATTACTATTAACAAATAATTAGCAAATTAATAATTTTTATTTCAATTTAAAATCATTCAATTTCATAATTATTCATTAACATTTCTAATATTTCATGCAAATTAATTAATCATTATTAATTCAATTTAAAATCATTCAATTTAATTAAAAAATAATTAATTAATTATTTTATGCAAATTAATAATTATTGATAAAATTTAAAATAATTCAATTTCATAATTATTCATTAACATTTCTAATATTTCATGCAAATTAATTAGTCATTATTAATTCAATTTAAAATCATTCAATTTAATTAATTAATTATTTTATGCAAATTATTAATTATTGATAAAATTTAAAATAATTCAATTTCATAATTATTAATTAACAATTTCATGCAAATTAATTATTATTGATAGCATTTACAATCAGTCAATTTAATAATTACTAATTAACAAATTTATATATATTTACATGCATGCAAATTCATTAAATATTTTTAAAACAAAAAGATTAAAAAAAATGTATAATTTTCATACCGCAATATAGCTTAATTCAATCCAAATTTATTGGATTCTTGATTTTTCAAAATTAACCTACATCAAGTCAACAACATCAAGTCAAATAATTTTTTAATTTAAAATATGAATTGTAATAAATATGAAATAATTGTAAAATAATTGCAATAATTGTAAAATAATTGATTAATTTAAAATATGAAAAACTTTCATTAATTAATTATTTAAAAACAGTATGTCATTAATTAATTCAAAACATTATTTAAATTATTTTAATAACTAATTATTTAAATTTTAAATTATTAAGACACAGTAATTAAATTTTTTCTAATTATTTAATTAACATTTTAATTAACAGATTAATTTGATACAATTTTATAATTATTAGTTAACACATTTATAATTACATGGAAATTAATTAATTACAAGTATAAGACAAAATAATTTATTTAATTACTTAATTTTTAAATTATTTATTTTTTTATTTAAACAAATTATTAATTATTTAATTCATAACAGAAAATAATATAAAGAATTTCAGTAATTTTAAAATTATTTAAAAACAGTAATTTATTTCTTTTTTTTAAAAATATTAATTATTTATTTATTTAAAAACATTATTTTATTTAATTTATTTAATAAAAACAGTAATTATTTATCTAATTAACATTTGATTCATAATTATTCTTTGATTCATATTTATTCTAATTATTCATATTCTTAACATTTCAGTAATTATTATCTTGATTCTAACTATTATCTTGATTCATATTCTTTGATTCACATTTGATTCATAATTATTCATAATTGATTCATATTTATCTAATTATTCTTAACATAAGACAAAACAGTGTAATTACTAAAGAATTTCAGTAAATTCTTATCATCTCCTTGATTCATTTGATATGTAATTACTAAAGAATTTCAGTAATTACTAAAGAATTACAAAACATTTGATATGTAAATTCTTAACATTTGATTCATAAGTAAATTTCAATACACAAACATATCATCTCCTTGATTCATAAATAACATAAATACGCCATCTACAAATAACATATCATCTCCTTTCTTAACATATCATCATTCACAAAACACAAAAATATAAGTAACACAAAACACAAAAATCCGTCATCTACAATAAGTAACATATAAGTAACATGGATTCATTGAAATCCGCCATCTACAAACATATCATCTCCTTTCTTAATTAACAGAACACAAAAACACAAAACACATTTAAAACACAAAAACACAAATCACAAAACACAAAACACAAAACCCTAAATTCAATACACAAAACACAAATAATAGACAAAACACAAATCAAATCATCTAAAATGGTGTTCTAGGGATAATATTTATCTTTATTTTTATGAAAGATAATTAAATTTATGGTGAAGTAAGGACTGTCAAAGCTTAAATTAAGTGAAATAATGGTCTCTACTTCTGCTCCTATAACAGTCTTACAGTCTTCAATGCTATCAAAGCTTCAAGTGAAAAAAAACTTGGCATCCAATGTTTTGGAAATTATTTAAAAAATCACACATATTGAGTATTGAACTATTGATTGGGTTTGCCACCACAGAGATCAAAGGCAAATTAGTAAAAAAAATCTCACAGTGTGTAGTGGTTACTAGTTAATATTTTTTTAAAGATCAAATCCTAAATTCATCATAATCAGAATATTCAGGAAGAAAAACTGATTGAATATATACTTCTTTTTTATGAATTGAATGAAGTTTGAAAAATTGAAAAGATTTGATAGATATGGATTCTAATCGTGAAGGAAAGAAGAAAGCAAGAAACCCAAAAAACAGAGGGCAGAAATAATATCAGCATTCTACAAAGCAAAGCTACAGATACATCAATCAGATCATCAATGAAGAGCTAGCCACTATAGTAAAAAACAGAAATGAGGGTAAAATCATTCGATTTCAATCAAATTAGAAACCCAAATCAAAACCCAAATCAAAAAAAATGAAAAAATTAACAAAACCAAAAAATAAAAACACATTTACAAAATGATACCTTCAACGAAAACCGGCGAGGATGCAGCGACGGAGAGGAACGACGGCGAGGAACAACCGACGGCGATGAACGACGGCGAGCAACGACGGCGGCAGCAGGGACGGAAGGCAGCAGGGAGACGACGGCGATTTTAGAACTCACTTAGACAGAACAACGCGTTCTGTCGATTTGGGGTTTTTTATAAACCCCAAAACTTACATGGCGGATTTCCGCCATGTAAGTACACTTAAGTGCCGCCAGCACTTAAGTGAAAGTCCGCCCAATCGAAATTTGGGCGTGCTTTTTCCGCCCCGTGTCCCCGAATACTTAAGATGGCGGAAATCCGCCATCTTAAGTCAATTTAATCGGGTAATCGGGCTGGAAATTGGGGGAGATTCGAAATTTTGGGCGGGATAGTTTAGATGGCGGATTTCCGCCATCTAAACACCGCCATCGAAAAAAATTCCGAACCGCCGGCGAGCCAAAACGTTTCCTCGGCGGACTGAAAGAATAGATGGCGGAAATCCGCCATCTAAACTATTGAAGTATTGGTGGCGGATTTCCGCCATCTAAAGGCCGCCATACAAGGTCCTTTTTTTGTAGTGTTAAAGGTTCAAGGGTTTTTAAGAATTCCTTAATACTCTTAGAGGGTTCACAAGTGTTTAGCCTTAAAGCTTGGCAGAGGTTCTTAAGAGTTCCTGAATACTCTTAGAGGGTTCACAAGCGTTTAGCCTTAAAGCTTGACAGAGGTTTTTAAGAGTTTCTGAATACTCTTAAGTGGTTCACAAGCGTTTAGCCTTAAAGTTTGGCAGAGGTTTCACCATTACCTTCAGGCTTGTGATCTCCGTGTTTCATCGAAACTGGATTAGCCCTTGTTTGAGTGAACCAGTATAAAAATCTCTGTGTCTCATTTTATTTTCTGTTCTTTTATTTTAAAGTTACAAAAAGATAAAAAGAAACTAAAAAGAGATCCCTCAACCAGTTTTCTGGTCATAGACTGAGGTTGACTAATTTCTTGCAGATCTCTCATCCAGTTATCTGGTCATTGACTGAGGTTATTTTCAGTTAAAATATATATCCAGTTACCTGGTCACTTATATTTACATATATATTTTAACTTTATTTTAAAACGTGTGCTTATATCACAACTCATTATTCATATACTACAGTTGTTTATAAAGTACAATCTTATAAGTGGACTCAGTATTCATATACTGTAGTTAACTTACAAAGAACAGACATCCTTTATATACATATCCTTGTGTTTAACTTGTATTCTCAGGTATTCCGCACATATTCTGAGAAATCACGAAAAGAGGCTATTACCCCCTTAAGCCTCTAATCCAGATCCAACAAGAGTCAAGTAGGTTATTAACAGTTTCACATCTGTTTCTAACATGGCACAAAAAGAACAAGGATATCAGGGCTTCGCATCAAACAAACCTCCTATCTTCGATAGAACCGTATATGAATTTTGGAAGAAGAAAATGAGGATACATCTGATGTCGCTACACAGTGAGATATGGAGAGTCACCAATGAAGAGTATGAGCCTCCAACCACAAAGGAAAATGAATGGACTACTCTCGACAAACAAACATGGAGATTCAATGCAAGAGCAATGAATGCACTGTATGGAGCATTGGATGAATCAGAGTATATTACCATCTGGGTATTTGACACAGCTCATGACATCTGGAAACAACTAGAGACCATTTATGAAAGTACATCTCATGTAAAAGAAAACAAGCTTCTTCACACGCACAAGGATATATGAAAACTTCACTATGAAGGAAGGAGTTTGGCTCCTTCCTGTTCCGGTGACAGGTAATTTTTTTTACCGATGTTTACCAAATTGAATAAAATGGTATCGGTACAACTGGACTTCACGAGCGACGGCTTTTGTTGATTAGAGACGGATTCTGACCGTCCCTAAAAGTTTATTTTCTTGTAGTGTGGGGGTGGCTGTCTAACTCATATCGGGTGGGGGTGGCCTTCTTAATTTTGGTCTCATATAGGCCAAATAGATCTAATTTAAATTTTTTAACAAACCTATTAATCTCATTTTTTTCATGTTGAGTCCATAGACGTTCCAACTCTCAAACGACATTTTTATTTGGATTATACTTGTAATAAGATTTTGGTTTAAGATTGGGGTTTTTTTAAACCAATTTCACAGTTGGGACGGTTTAACCAGTCCTGGTTAGAGTTGGAGCGGTTTGACCAATTTCACAGATCTTGGTCAAAATTGGGTCATTTTTACTATTCTTGGTAAAATTTTGCTATTCTGGGTCATTTGGGGAATTTTGACCAATTCCACAATGAATATTTTTTCTAACCTTGGGCTTTATGGCAAATCTGGGTCAAATTTAGATTGGTTTGACCTACTTTACTCTTGGTCAATCTACGGACATTTTGACTAGTTTTGGTCAAAATTGGGACGATTTGATCAATTTGACATTGTGAGGGTATAGATCTTGGTTGATATTGGGACGGTTTGATCAAATTAACCCTTTGTCGAAATTGGGGTGATTTGATAGATTACATGGATGGTTTGACCAATTTAGTGTCTCGGGGCATTAATTTCACCGATTTTTAAGATTCACAATAATCGTTTTCGTGGATTTTTATCGATCAGAATCTCACTTAATTTGGTCGTTACAGATCGAAATGAGTTTTCACCTTCAATAGAGCTTCGAAACTTTCAAAGAGTGTGCAGTTATCTGCAAATTTTAACCATGGTTAAGGTTAAAACTGTATACAAAGTTTAAAATTACATGGCGAGTGAGTGAGTAATTCGTTCCCAGGCCAGCAGGCTCTAGCCTTTTTAATATCATTACAGACTTACAGTTGAATATGGTTCAGGTTTTTTTCCTCCCCCCATCTATTTTCGGTACTCAGTTTTCATCAAATCCCTAGGAGCACGGAAGAATCATTTAAGGTAAACGCGATCGATCGGTCGATCTTTTGTTTGCAGTTTTCATTATTTGATTGATTTATATTATCAATTTATCATTGCCAAGCTGATCTCAATTTGAATATCTGATCATTGGGATAGGGGATTTAGGTCGTGTTGACTGTATGTATCGGCGTCGACCTAAAATTTCCATGTGTAATTTGATTATTTTACTGTGTTTAATGGAAGTTTATTATTTGCTTCGCAGAAAAATAGTGCTTTTGGGCGCTTAATTTGACTTTTTCCCCAGTAGCAGAAGCTCCAGCAATGGATGAGCAGAAAAGTGAAGTTCTTAAACCAAATTATTCCTTCATTATTTTTTTTCCATGAAATTATTTACCGACAACATTAACGCATTGTGCTAACTCTAGATTTTAAAATATTACAAATGTAGAGGTTGGTGTAGGTCTTGTAGGTTTTGGTATATTTTTCTCATTTATAGGGGTTATTCTCTTCTTTGACAGGGGCTTGTTGGCTTTGGGAAATGTAAGGTTCATTCATTATATATCTATTCCTTTTCTTCATTTCAATCTTCAATCGGATTGACATTAATGTTTACCTCAGCATCATTTTATTATTATCAGATTTTTTTCTTGATCGGAGTAGCTCTTCTACTTGGGTGGTCATCTACATTGCAACTCTTCAAAAGAAACTATAAGGTTCATCTCTATCACTTTCTTGTTATACATGGAATCATAGCCAATCATATAATACAAATCCCAAACCCTGATAATCTTTGGGTATTTTTGTGTAGTCAATCAATTAATATTAAGTGTTCTTAATCCCAATTCCCATTGTGATAATATAATATGAATCTTAAACCCTTATATAATTTAATCAAGTTGGTATAAACTATAAACCAGATAGATCTTTGGGTAATTTTCGTTTTTTTGGTAGATTTCTCTGACTGACTTGCATTCCATCAAATTCAGGGTTCTATATCTTTTTTCAGTGGATTCTTTCTAATATTTGTTGGTTGGCCAGTGCTTGGGATAGTAATTGAATTGTATGGTTCGTTCGTGTTATTCAGGTTTCTTTCTTTGTTTTAATCCACTATTTTTTCCCTACTTTCCGAAATCTATAATTCTTCAAAAACGTGTGTATTTTTATTCTCTCCTCATTTGCAGCGGATTCTGGCCATCACTCCAAGCTTTTCTATATCACATTCCATTTGTTGGATGGCTTCTACGATACCCTTTCATGGTAATAAACCAGCAGTCCAACCAATGAATTTTTTTCATCCCATAGAATAATTTCTCTATATATTTATTGCATCTGTTTCTCGATTAATGATTCTTTTGCTATTTTTTTAAAAAGAAAATTAACTTCTCTTTCAGTTCTTTGATCGGATTGGTCGCATCTTTGGATGAAACTCTGAACCTGAATTGCATTCGTTCAATCTACAAAAAAAAATTATGTTTTGGATATCAGAATTTTGCTGTAGGGATCTGTGTTTTGGTGTTTTGTTCACTTGTTCCCAAGACGGTTATGTTTGTATTATGTCTTTAATGCATGATCCATTTGACAAAACTTCTCATCCCTTTGTTGAGTAATATACTAAATACTAAACATTGAGCTCGATCCCCTTCCTCCTCACCTTCCAAATATTGAGGAATTATCCAATATCAACCACTGATGTGTAAGTGCAGTTTTATTTTAGAGAATTGAGATAGCCAGAAACGTTGAATTTATGTGACCAAAAGTAAAAAAAATCATTAACTAACATTTTCATTGCCATGAATCCTTGGGCAATTTTATAAATAAAAAAGAAAGAGGATCAAATGATCCTAGGGTTGTAACAAAATATTTAACCTTATGCTACTATAACACATATTATAGTTGACTAGTCCACAGTATTATCAAAATGAACCTTTATTGCGGTAGTCCTTTATCTTGTTACTGGGATATCCTCAGCTGATCAAAAGTTCCACGTCTTTGATTTCTCCTATCATCGTCTGCTCCAATCTTAGACACATCCACACTAAGACTTTGTACATTTTATTTTCAACTTCGGAGCGTAAGATGACTGACATGGGAGACTTGGCATTCACGACGTCAATTTGTGTTACAATTGGTTGAACGGTGTTGGCAAGACAACAACAATGAATCAACTGACAACGACAAATCTTGTAGGGAGGAACGGGAACCTGTGGGAAAAAGAAGAAAGAGAGGGAAAAAAAGAGGGGGACGAAAGAAGGAGAACGAGGGGGTGGGGGTAGGGTGTCAAATGAGCCGAGTTTTTGCTTATAGAGCCGGACTCGGACGGATTTGGCTCGTTAAGGTATCATCTAAGCTTGACTCGTTAGAAACTTTCCAGGCCCGGGTTCGTGAGCATGGCTAGAACTTAACCTGCAGGTTATAATTAATTATTTTGGAGATATGGGGGATCGAACCCACGTCTTTTCGCATGTTAAAAACACATCCACACTAAGACTTTGTACATTTTATTTTCAACTTCGGAGCGTAAGATGACTGACATGGGAGACTTGGCATTCACGACGTCAATTTGTGTTACAATTGGTTGAACGGTGTTGGCAAGACAACAACAATGAATCAACTGACAACGACAAATCTTGTAGGGAGGAACGGGAACCTGTGGGAAAAAGAAGAAAGAGAGGGAAAAAAAGAGGGGGAGGAAAGAAGGAGAACGAGGGGGTGGGGGTAGGGTGTCAAATGAGCCGAGTTTTTGCTTATAGAGCCGGACTCGGACGGATTTGGCTCGTTAAGGTATCATCTAAGCTTGACTCGTTAGAAACTTTCCAGGCCCGGGTTCGTGAGCATGGCTAGAACTTAACCTGCAGGTTATAATTAATTATTTTGGAGATATGGGGGATCGAACCCACGTCTTTTCGCATGTTAAAAACATATTTTACCGTCTATGCTACATCTTTATTCTTTTTAAATATAATATTTTTTAATTTTTTATACTTTTTACCGAGCTCATCGAGCTTAACTAGCCGAGTCGAGCTTGGAATGTCTAAGTTAGAGCTCGGCTCGTTAACCTAAACGAGCCTAAGCATTGGACTTAGGCTCGGCTTGTTGGGTTCGCTAGCCCGAGCTTAAACAAGCTGAGCCCGTCGAGCCGGACTTTATTTGACACCCTAGATGGGGGTAAAGAAATTGTTGTCTCCCCCCCTCCTCAAGAGAGAAGGAGAAGAGATCGGAGAGATGAATTTTTTTTATCTTGGGAGAATTGTTGTCACCCTTTGAAAACATCTATGATGAAATGATAGGATTATGAGAGATCAACCTCCTGAAACAGCGTATCTAGTTAATGTATATGTATAATTAGACTACATAACTAATTAGAGTCAATAAAATTTTTACTCATTTCTTTTTCCTCCTGTTTTTATACTCTATAACCTATGGATATCATCTTCTCTTTCTCTTTTTTTTTTTTTTTTTTTTTTTTTTTTTTTTTTTTTGATGTATTTATTCGTCAAAAAAAAAACTTACGATTTTACTACGTTTTCGAAGTTATCATTTGGGAACACGTGCTTATAAGCCCTCCTGCAGTCTCAATTGCTTGACGGAGTAGGGGTTTAAATTTAAATTTTATAGTAGGTTTTATTGATTTCTAAAGTCTAAACCGATAAATCCTCTCTCGATGGCCGCCGCCATGACAACAGCTTCAATCTCTTCTTTTCTCCTGACCGGAACAAGCCGTAACCACTTTTCCACCTCTTCTTTCTACTCCAACCGCACCATCTGCACAAAGCGTTCCTCGCCTTTCTTCATTTGCTGTGTCTCTCCATCACGTCCGATATACAAACCTTCGTACATCTCCGATCCATCTTACGTCCGCATCTTTGACACCACCCTTCGCGATGGAGAGCAGTCCCCCGGTGCCACGATGACGAGCCAGGAAAAGCTTACCATTGCGCGCCAGCTTTCCCGATTAGGAGTCGATGTGATTGAGGCTGGGTTCCCTGCTTCGTCCCCCGATGATCTCGATGCCGTGCGATCAATCGCCGTAGAGGTCGGAAATCAACCTATCGGAGAGGATGGATATGTACCGGTGATTTGTGGACTCGCGAGGTGCAACAAGAAGGATATTGATGCTGCGTGGGAGGCAGTCAGACATGCTAGATTTCCGAGAGTACACACATTCATTGCGACCAGTGAGATTCATATGATTCATAAGTTAAAGAAGACAAAGGAGGAGGTTGTGAAGATTGCGGTGGCGATGGTGACCTATGCCAGAAGCTTGGGCTGTCAGGATGTTGAGTTCAGTCCGGAAGATGCTGGAAGGTAAGTATTGTATGTAACAAATGTTGACTCTTTTTTATGCCGTTCTTACCAAGGTTCTTCTTTGGTTTTTCTCCTGTAGGTGGTTTAGTTTCTAAGCAAGTTTTTTTTTACTTATTTGTCAAAACAAGTATTTTTTTTACTTATTTTGGTTATTCTGGTATGCCCATTCGTTTAAGGACTAAGGAGTCAAATCCTCATATACGTAAGGTTTGATGTTTCAAACTCCACAAACACCAATACCCATGTTAATTTACCTTACGATAATATTAAGTGAATTATTTTGGTATACTACTATGAGGTTACCCTGACTGTCACTTCAAATGACTTCATGGTTTTTTGTGGATGAGGAGGAGGGGGTTTTCCCTGACAAGACATGGTCAAGACTTAAGATAGATGAGTAGTATGCTATCATTGTGTAGGAGACCAGCTTCTTGATGAACATTCACAGTTATTCAGCACTAGTTATTTAGTATTTGGTGTGACCATCCATGAAATTAACGAGGCTGGTTCCCAAAGAGGCAAAGATCGACGTAAATTATATCAAGAAGATTTTTGGCCGATTTTTCAGATCTTGAGTTGTGAGGTAGACGATGGTGTTTCCCGGATACACATGAAAGACAGTTGAAAAAATTATTTGAATTTGATACAGATAAATTGTATCGTTTTACAACATCTAAAGTGGATCTTGATGATAAGTGACCTAATCGAGCATGCCGTAAATCAATTGATTTTTTTTCAACTATATTAACATCCGGTCGAGCAGAACTTCCCAAGTTTAGTTCATACATGCCTCGTCTATCTGCGTTCCCCTGTGCTACTAGATTTTTGTCTGCACATCAATCACGCACAAAAGATGAGTCGAAGAACATTCCAAAGTTGTTATCCTTGCAAAGCTTGTTCATCGACAGTAAATTTCGAGGTACAGAAGGAACCACTTGCAAATCATTTATCTTAACATCTTTTGAGCCCAATTTGAAAATCGCATCTTCTACCTTGGAGGCAGGAATTACCGAGCCATTTGCCACTACAATCCCTGAACATTTTGACATGGGTTTAGCAAATTGTATAAGATTTCTATTACCTAAAACATAACCTTCAACCCCACTATCTGGATTTCAGAGAGCATTCATTTGTGCTTGAGTTGCATATACCACAACTTTATTTGCAAATGACAGATGCCTTGCACGATGTTCTGATGGTGATAGATAAAGATCCTCATTGTGTCTATTGTGGCACATGACTGCTAACTGCTCCTTCTTGCCGCAGATCTGTCAAGATACACGCTCCTTTCTTTTGGATTTTGCCAAATTCACAGAAGTCAGAGATTGAGTCAAACCATGAATTTTGATATTCCTCATCTCTTGGTTTACAAGAAGCATTCACATAGCTTTAAAAAAACATTCGCATAGTCGGAATGGTCATGGTGGTGAGATGGGAATCTGGGATGAGATAACAACCATGATTGACTCAAAGGCGGAGTGGAGACCTCCGATTGTATATAAGATTGTCTCAAACTTAGAAATTTCAACGGCCGTTGCTCGAAGATCTTGAACGAGTTTTGTTATTTTGAGAATATAAGCCAACATTGATAACTCGCGTTTTTTAATTGTCTATAATTGATGCCGAATCAGTAAAATCCTTGAGCCAGATGAGGAGGCGTGGATCTCTTGTAGTGAGGATTATGGACCACACTAACGCCGATGAATCAAGACTAGCAACCTGATTTAGCACTCCTGTTGATAACGTTGAGAAGATCCAACCAAGAACAAGTTGATCTTGTTGGATCTTGAGATCATTACCAAGAACAATCTTTCCTTCAACGTAAGGTAGAAGACTATAACCGCGTAGTAGGGTTCTGACATGTGCTCTCCTGGCTCTCCATTTGTAAAAATATGTCAATCAAGGAAAAATAAATTACATAAATAATCAAGCATTTGAAGTTTGAAATAAATAGAAAATAGGAATAAAAATAACTTAGTGTTCTTTGAAATATATAAATACAGCCAGCTTCAGGTGCGGTTGTCCGCAGCTGAAGCTGGCTGCGGATGGCCCACAGATTCGTCGGATTTCAATTCCGATAAATGTCCGCGTGACTTGGAACTAGCGCGGTTCCAGGAACTGGAATCCTGGAATCGCGGGACTGGAATCGGAACTGCAATTCCAAGTGTAGGGGACGTACGACGTGAGTGTAGGGGACGGACGGCGCGATAGGGAACGACCGTCCAGTCCTCGCATATCGCGATGTCACACGTCCTATATAAATAAGCAATAGAAAAAAGAAGGAAACTAGCCTATAATTTCATATGGGATGGTAGGAGGGGAATTCCATGGAAGCAGATGATACTCTCCAAAACAGAGGGAGGATTATTAGTCAGAAACATAGAAATCATAGTTTCATCAGTAAACAAAAGAATTGCCAAATTATGGGAGAAGTCTGATTCAATCCTAAACACATGGATTCAAGAGAGATATATCAAAGGAAAAGCTCTCAACAACATCCAGATCAGTATCTCCATAGACTTACACTTCTGGAAATATGTGATGGGGGCCAGGGCAAAGGCAAGTGCTCTGGTGGAATGTGGCCCAAACTATGTTGTCCTATGGAAAATGGAAGCCCAAACAGGAACCTTGCATCTATTTGTGAGGAAATTAGGGACAAAAGCTACAAAGATAACCTAGCAGAGGGGATATGGGCGCACAAGTTCACGTAGTTTTCTATAAACTTATGGAGGATAAAGTAGGGACATCTAAATACATTTGTCAGGCTAAATAGTAAATAGATGGGACATGCCCATCCAACCCACATGTTTCCTCTGTAATACAGGGGATGAAACTAGAGTCTAGAGCCCATATGTTTTTCAACTGCCTACACTAGAGCCATCCTCCTCCCCTAGTGGAAACCTTAAGCAACATTTTCTAGAAAATATATAAAATAATATAGTCACTCCCACCACAAGCCATCCTGATATCATATTAGGATACCTCACTTAGGCATGTCAAAAGCTAACATCACTCCCCGATTTGAGGCCTACTATGGAACATGATTGGAGCTCTATGCTTGTACATCTAGGCAGAAAGAAACCGTATATGGAAACAACACCCCTCCAGACCCCCAGAAACAACCCTAAAAGAGATTACCAAGGATATGAGCATCTCGTTCAGGCCTGAATGCTTCAAGAAGAGCTCTAGTCATCCCTTCTAGGATAGTACGATACAAGCATGGTTGGCCAACGTCCGGAGGCAGACAACCTAGCCCATTAGGCAATATGGCCAAGAGGAAAGTGTCAACTTGAGCTAGTCTCATCTCTATGTTTTTATCTTTAATTACTAAACTCCATTATATAGTAGTGTTCTTAATATTAATGTCCATTAATATTAATGAGAAACTTAACAACTTCAATAAAAAAGCAATAAAATATAGTTATATAGTAGTGTTCTTAAGAATATAAAGTAGACACTATAGTGTTTCCATACGAGTATATGACTACTTGTACAGTTGTACTCATAGTCCAATAGTCCATTGAGTTGGACATGAAATTGAGAGTTGGTGATGGGAGTTTTTTTAATCATGTAGTTTTGTTTTTTTAATTGAAAACTAGTTTGTATCATTTTAGTTTTTTGCGGGGTTTTATTTTGTAACATTTTATTACTTTTTTTATGCAATTTTATTTCATTACTTATGTCCAGGTCAGATAGGGAATTTCTTTATCATATCCTCGAAGAAGTCATCAAGGCTGGAGCCACGACTGTAAACATTCCTGATACCGTTGGTTACACATTTTCTCCAGAGTTTGGATCCTTGATTACTGACATAAGGAATAATACTCGGGGAATAGAAAATGTGATCATTTCAACACACTGCCAGAATGATCTTGGCCTTGCAACTGCCAACACGCTGGCGGTACGTTAATCGTTTCTTTCATATTAATGAATATGTTTTCTCATCTCTGATGCAAAAATCAGGGAGCTTATGCAGGGGCAAGGCAACTAGAAGTTACTGTTAATGGAATTGGTGAAAGAGCTGGAAATGCTTCTTTGGAAGAGGTATTATAATTTTTTTTGTCTTTTTTAGCATGATTTTCCGAAGTTATAGATCTCACAAGAGTTATTAGCTATTAGTGATATAATAAGGGATCTTTATGTAATTAGTTTTAATGACTTTTATAACTACTTTAAGCTAGGATATAATTCTAGAACTTTCTAAGTGGATAAGACTTAACAGAAACGGTTATAATTCTGTTAAGTCTCAATCCTCCTAAATTGTATATAAAGGGATGAATATCATTTTAGGAGGGATCGAACATTTGTTCTCCTCCATTTCCTAATCGCATTCTGATTATAACAACAATATGGTATCAGTCGCTGGATTTGAGTCCAATTGTGGTTGCTGATCGGGGAGATTTGTTGCTGATCCACTTTTCCGGCTGCTTCTGATCAAATTCCGCTGCGCGATCATGGGTCAATCCGGTAAAAGTGTGGTAAATGCTGCTTGGGATGAGTTGAAGACTCCAACGAAAGTGGTGATCATCAAATCTCCCAAGACTGTTGCATTGGATCGAGGCAATTACTTTGTCTGGAGGACGCAGTTCCTTGGTGCTTTGAGAGGTAATGGTCTCATTCCTTACTTCCTCGGAGAAGTGGAATTAAACACGCCGGTGGCTGTCCAGCAGGATCAATTAATTTTGGGCTGGATACTCTCTTCACTCACGGCGTCGGTGGTCACAGAGGTTTCAAGTTGCGAAACCTCATCAGGCTGTTGGAAAATTCTTCAAGA